>FXAL01024431.1:13924-25940 GCA_900177555.1 Renilla reniformis
TAAAACTTCTTGTTTTAAATCTTTAATTTTAGCTGCAGGATTTTGTTGCTGCATTATCTTTAAGCGTTGTTTTAAGGCTTTGCGTGTCCTAAAATTAATCTTTAATTTTAGAGCATTAATTTTTAACTTATGGGTATGTAAATTTTCAAAAAAACTTTCTAAATCGTCAATGTTGAAAGCTTTTTTTGATTCTCGCATTTTGCTCATCATAATGGAGGCATTCACAATAGCGAAACATCAAATACCAGCTAAAATAACAATAGTATTTAAACTAAAGAATAATTGAAAGATAACAATTAAACTTAAACTCAAAATAACAGCAAACAAACCGGCGCCTAGAATTGAAATAAATTGCGCTCAGTCAAATCGGAAAATTATATAAACAATAATTAATGCAATTCCCACCCCCAAAGCAATCATTGTAGCTTCAATGAAATCAGTAGCCTGAACTGGTTTTGTAAAATTGTAATTTAAGTAACTATCACCAGCTGTTGGATCGCTGGATGTGTGTTGCCTTAATCATTGTAAAAAGCTACTAGCTTGATTAGGTGTTTTGATGTTGGTAGAAATAATTAAAGCAGGTAATAAATTACCATTAACATATCATTTTCCAACATTAATTTCAGCTCGAATCGCATTTAAATCATATTTTGTTGCAGAATTTTTGGCAGTTGTAATAATGAATGTTTTTTCTTCTTCAGAATTAAATTTCCCATTTGGTCCATCTTTGTAAATTTGCGAAGAAAATGTAAATACCGCACCCTTTTGCAAAGTTTGATCAAAATTAGTCTTACCTGCTGCAAAAATAATAATCCCAATAATAACTATAATCATACTGATAATAGGTGTTCACTTAATAAAATCAAATAATTTTAAGTTTTTAAAATGATGTGTAAATTTTTTATTTTTCAATTTACGTTCTTTTTCCACTGGTGGGGTTAGGTCATAATCTTCAATAGTTAAATCATCCTCTTTTTTAGCTCACAAATCCGTATTTTCATCTGATGGTTCTGTTTCTGCTATACCTAATTTTTGTTTATCTTGGTCGGATAATTTATATTTTTTAATAAGATTTTTGGACGCCTTTTTTTTATCAAATTTACGAACACGGAAATCTCATAATGATTTTTGCATATCTAAAATAGGTGCTTTATCAAAAATGTTTAATTTAATAATTAAATAAAATAGAGCACATCCAACAAAAATGGTACTAAATAAAGTGATTAAAAGAGTAATAAGTAAAGTAATGGCAAATGAGTTTAGTGCGCCAGTACTAAATCAGTATATCGATAATGTCAAGATAACAAATATGACTACTCCGTCAACAATATATGGCAAGGTTTGTTTAATAGCAATTTTGAAAGCTGTTAAATATGGTAATTTATTTTTATTTTTTTCTAGTTTATATCTACGAATAATCAGAATTAATCCACTAATTATCGTGACTATCCCAATAATAAAGGCCGCAAAAGATAAAGGTGTAAAACTTACCGAAAGCACACTAGCTACATACAAACTCATTAAAATAGCAAATAATAAAGTGAAAACAGCGATGAGGCCAAATGATCTAAAATAAAAGATTAAATATACAGCTAAAATTGCTGCTAAGACATATAAAATAATTTTAGTTGCAGTAAATAATTTACTACTAATGGATGGTGCTACGGTACTATTGGACAATACCCGAAACACAATACCACTCAAACCAGACTTAACTAAATTAGCTATAATAGTACCTTGTGATTCCGAATCTACACTAAATGTGAAGTTATTTGCACTAGATGAATCAGTTTTTTTAGCTTTAATATCTTTTCAATTCAATAAGTAAGGTGTGAATTCTTTAGCAAAATCATTATTAATTCTGCTATAAGCGTTAAAATAGGTTAGAATTGTACTTTCAAATGGTAAAACATATTTTTGTTCATTAGCAGGTATTGGTTTACGTTTGTCTTTATTTTTGTCCCCTTCATTTGGGTTAATAGTTAAATCAGCTGTGGTAACATTTCATTTAAAATCCGCATTATCAAAAAGGGCATTAATAATTCTGGTAGGTTGGCCACCTTCTGTCAGCATATTACCATTAAAGAAACCATTGTATGATGAGGTAAAATCAAACACTTTTCTAGCGTCTGCTTTTTCGGCTGAGGATGGTAATTTATCTATAGTGTCTTCAACCTTTTTAATCATATCGCGGAAAATAGATATCGATTTATGGTAACTACGCATTTTATTTATTACTTCGCCGATATCTGTTCAAAGGTATAGTTGTCCCTTACCTAACGCTTTACTAATTGAAGATCATTCTTTACCTTGAGCTAAGCTTATAATAGGCTTTCGGGTCTTTTTGTCAATAGTGGAATTAACACTAGTAAAAATGTTACTAATAGGAATTCTTAGGTAACTTTTTTTATCGTTTGTTTGTTGTAGTGCTAAATCAGGACTATTAACATCTTCACCATGTTTTTTATCATCTTTACTATTTCAATCATTGTTTAATAAAAACATACCCCCTTCTCTGTTAATATCATCCACAAAATTATTTAATGAATTATATAAACTTTGAGAAGCGCGAACCTCAATACTGTGTGAGCCAACAGTTGTAAAATAGAAATTTTTTTGGCCCAAAGGATCAAGTTTGTGTTGTAATAATTTTCAATTTTTTGATGCATCACCATTTGGGGTACCTGTTAATTTGGTATCTGATTTACTAAAATCATAAACTCCGGCTGTGGCGTCATAACCCCCAGAATAATCGATACCAGTGTGGAAAGTGTACTCTAAATTAATACCTGCTCATATGGCCCCAAATAATAATCCACCAATAATGATAAGGCCAGCACTTAAAAGACTAGAAACCTTTAAGCGTTTTTTAATTAATCGAACACGTTGATTTTTTTCTTCTTGTGTTTTGTTTTTTTTCAATTTTTTCAATGTGAACTCAATAAGTTTTATTTTAAAAATTCTAAAGTAATGGATTTTAAATTTTGATTAGATGTTACTGCTTCAGAATTTAAGTATTCAACTAAGGTATTAATATTAATGTGGGTAATTTTTTTTATTAATTGCGTTAAATCTATTTTATCATAATTAATTAATACAATCTTAGTTAAGTATCTATAATAATCATCGATGTTTATATTAGGGCAATGTCATTTTAGTAAAATAAATTTAAAATGCAGAATGCGCTTAATAAAAAGTGAATCATTATTAGAAACGTTAAATTCGTGATTTACCATTTATTAATTATATACTAAAACGGTGAATAATTTTAATAATTAATTGATAAATGTTATAAAATTCTTTATTTTAAATTTTTGATAAAAAATAAACCTTTTTTGGTGATATTTCGTCCCCGAGGTTGTTTAACTATGAAGTTAATGTTAATTAAAAAAGGTTCAATGTGGTTAACAATAAAATGAGGAGGATAATTCAAAAGTGTGGCAATAGTTTGAAGTCCTAGATTGAAATCGTAATTTACAAATAATTTTAAATATCGTATATCGATTTCTGTAATGCCATGCTCGTAAATACCTATAGAAGATAAAATGTTGTGTAAACGCAAATTAGTTAATTGCTCTCAAGAGGTATTTTCCCCAATCAAAATTTTATCTAATTGCTCTAAAATGTTTGATATAGTTCGAGGGTTACCACGACTAATAGTTGATAAATGTTTAATGATGATTTCATTTTTATTAATCCTGTGCTGATGCATTCAATTTTTGATCATAGTAATTAAATCAGATTCTGAATATTGCACAAAGTTTCACTGTATAGCAAACCGATTAATTAACGGTTCTGTTAATTTATGTAGCATAGTGGTTGCTCCAATTAAAGTAAAGGCTGGTAATTTTAACTTAATCACTTTTGCATGATAACCCTTGCCTAAAATTAAATTAATTTCATTATCAGATAAAATTGAATACAATATTTCAATAACTTTAATATGCATGGCATGGATTTCATCAATAAATACAATATCATTGTTTTGAATACGATTAAATAAACTAATTAAATGAGCAGGTTTTTGTAATAAATTACCATTCATAATTCATGTTTTATAATTTAATTCATGCCCAATAATTTTGGCTAAGGTTGTTTTACCATACCCACTTGGGCCATGTAGTAGCAAATGCGGAAAACAACTATTTGCATTTCGTGATGTTTTTAATAACAATTGTAAATGTTGCTTAATTTTATTTTGACCGATAAAATAATTTAAATTCTTATCTTGGGGATTCATAAATCTCTCTTAAATTGTTTTCAGATAAATAAGATAGTAATTTTTTGATGTAATTATTTCAATTCTTTTCATAGGGAACAGCTTGGATAGCCTGCATTATATCTGTAAAATGATACCCTAATTGTTTAAGCTGCGATACGGTATGTTTGTTATAAACCAAATCGCTAGTGGATTGAAATATTTGATTATGAATGTGTGTTATAAACACTTCTATTTTAGCTTCCGAAAAATATGGAATTTTCTGAGTAGTAAATCATTCAAAATCTCATTTACTAATAGCATTTCGAATCTGTGTTAATGAGTTGTGAATAATTAGTTTATGAATAGTTTTGAATCCTACTCCAGGTGTTTCGATCATAGCAGCAAATAAATCACGTTCAGCTAAAGTAGCAAATCCAAAATTTTTCATTTGATTATTACATCATCAGGTATATACAAAAATTTGATAATTCTTATTTAGCGCCAAATCCTGAGGGCCATATCAAATTAATTTATATGCTCAGCATTCGTTAACTAAAACCGAAATATAATTTTTGTCAAA
Source organism: Renilla reniformis (assembly GCA_900177555.1). NCBI lineage: Eukaryota > Metazoa > Cnidaria > Anthozoa > Scleralcyonacea > Renillidae > Renilla > Renilla reniformis. The sequence goes on from FXAL01024431.1 coordinate 18,706, forward strand.
ACTTAAAATTTTACAAAATAAAAAATCAACTATCATGTTGATTAATTACAATAATTTATTTGATTTCTTTTTATTAGTTTATTTTAGATTACTACAATTGTGATAAACTTGATCAACATCCTCATCATCATCTAATGCCCGGATTAATTTTTCTAGTTTGTGAAGATCGTCATCCTTTAATGCTGTTGTATTATTAGGTATAAATTTATTAGATATTTCTATAATATCCACTATATTACGATTGATTATTTCGTTTTCAACCGCTTTTAATTCCTTGGGGTCAACTAAAATATGCCCTATATTAGTTTCGGCATCATATGTAACATCTCTTAAATTAAATTCTAATAATTGTTCTATTAAATCTTCAAGATTTAAATCGGCATGTTTAAATTCAATAATGCCGGTACGTTGGAAATAATATGCTACGGAATTAGCTCCTCCTAAAGAGGCACCATAAGATTTAAAAATACTCTTGATGTTAGCGCCTGTCCGATTACGGTTGTCAGATAGACATTCCACCATTATAGCTACCCCACCTTTGGTATAGCCTTCATACATAAAAGCCTCATAATTGGTGTTATTATGGGGATTACTCGCTCTTTCGATTGCCTTCATGTAATTACTTTTAGGCATGTTTTCGGCTCGAGCCTTAGAAATACATAACCTTAAAGCTGGATTTGTTGCTGGATCTGGTCCCGCTTTTTTTACCGCAATTGTTATTGATTTGGTAATTTTAACAAAGGCTTTAGCTCTTAATTTATCTTGAGCTGCCTTTTTATGTTTAATATTACTAAACTTTGAATGTCCTGACATATTTACTTTCTAATTATCAATAAATTTTATTTTTTAAAAATATTGTACATCTGTGAAATCACGAAATTGTAGAATATTGATTACTTTATCTACTTGGGTTGGTGATATTAATTTTTTTAAAAATGCTACACCAAAAGTAAAAGATGTTCCAGCAGATTTGGTTGTAATAATATTTTTATCCACTACAGTGCCGGGTTGGTTTTCATATTTTTGGGCTTGAAAATTACTTTCTACACCTGGATAACACGTGAAATGATAATTATTAAGTATTTCTGCACTATCTAAGACTCATGGGCCAGCGCAAATAGCACCTATTAACTTTTGTTGGGCATGGAAATCTTGAATAATGGATTTTAACTTAGCATTATGCCGTAAATTAGTGACACCTTTTAAACCACCAGGAATAATTAAAGCATCAATTTTGTCTCATTTTTGAAATGAATCAATGAGATAGTCGGCTTTAACTGTTAATTTGTTGCCTGAAGTAACTTCTAACTCACTATGAACACTCATTGTTTTGACATCAATACCGCCGCGGGTAACAACATCATAAGCAATCACCATTTCTGCTTCTTCAAAACCGTGACCTAACATTATTATGACTTTTTTCATCTTGATCTATAGACTCCTTTGTTATTTATATTTATTTTATATTATTTCTGTTAATCTTTTTTAATAACATCTAATGGACTAATTTTTTTCAAATTATACCACCCACAAAGGTAAGTTAAAGTGTAGATACCAAAAATGATAAGCCCAATACCGATTGGTAATCACCATGTAAACGTCAAAGGTAAAACTCACGAGGTGTGAACCGCTAAGTACGCAATGATTGCTTTGGTTATAAATCATCCACTAGGCAATCCGATAATGAAAGCCCCAACTATCAACGGAATATACATGCCAGTTACAATTCGAGTAATTTCTTGGTCATTGTACCCAAACAATTTTAAAGAACAAATATATTTCTGATTTTCTGTAATAATTAAATTAGTAGCTAAAACAATAATAATAATTGATGTGGCCAAAGCAATAACTGCAAAAAATATTAAAATAATATCAATTATGGCTGATAATTGCTGCAAAATTTCTTTGGAATAATCCAAAGGAAGTAATGAATTCACAGTACTTATGCCATTACGAGAATATGTGTCCCCAGTTGTGGGATCGTTATATCCATTCAAGGCAAAAACCGAAAAATCACCTGAGGTATTAGAAATTGACGCCGCTGAATTTAAATCTACTAATGAGCTATTATGTGATAATTTATAGTTATAAACCGGGAATGAATTATGAAATATTTTTAAAACTATAGCGTTCTTAGGGTCTGTAGGATTTGCTGTCACAGAATTATAAGTGGTACTAGGGTTATGAATTTGTTGTAAAAAGTTAGTTAAATCTTGGTTAGCATAATTAGAATCTATATTCTTATAGTTATCTTCTGTTCATATTAATTTAAAAATATTAAATAACCATTGTTCTGATAAATTATAATGTTCAATAGTATTAGCGTTTTTTTGGCTAATAAATCCTATAGGTTGTCCATAACTGTTATGAATCCCCACAACTTGAAAATTAACTGGTTCCTTATCTAATACTGAATTGACATACCCTTTATGCACAGATTTTGTCATTGGTGATAGAGTGATTGCTCCTGGAATAGGCGAAGCCGCATAAGGTTTAATTTTATTAGTTCCATATTCAACCCCATTCATATTCAAACTTTGCCCTAAATATCCTTGATCTGTGTCATTAATAATATGGTTTTCATTCGCTGTACCATATTCTCATGATGTTGATGATAGATTCTTTAAAGTTGGTAAAGCATCATCAGATGAATTATTAATTTTACCTTTAAGAACGTGGACCAAAGCATTTCAAGTAACATTATCACCTACTCCGATTTGCAATTTTTTAGCAGCACTTTGATTTAGAATAATCGGATACCTATTAACAGTAGGATTGTTTTGATATAAAAGGTTATTAATGCTAGATCCATGGTCGTTAACTAATTTTACAAAAGTATTACTATGTTGGCTAAAACTATTGTCTTTTAAATTAGGATTGCTAAGCCCTAGTAAACGGAAATTATTTTTAGAATTTTGGATCGTCACCGCCGTTCCTAAATAATCTTCTAGTGGATTTACAGGTTCAATGTTAAAGCCAACGTTAAAATTTTGACCCTTGTTTCAAGCTGATAACATATTTTCTCTTACAAAGTAAGGCGAACGTGAAAAAGCCGCTTGTACGACTGCCACTGTTGGCCTTCACAGAAATGCAGTATTGAATCAATTAACCATATCTTGTACTAAATTAGCTTTATTGAAACCGCTTTTAGCATCAATTATATTAGTTAAAATCGCTGTGTGTTCCGCTGTTCCTAAGTGGTGGTTTAAAATAGTAAAAGGATGAACATCTTTATTAGCATCATCAGGGTTAGTAGGTTTTTTGGTGTACAAATAATGAAATTCGGATTCTGTAGTTTTAGAACTTGGGTCTGTAAAGATGAAATTGAAATCATTTGGGCCAGCAGCATTGTCCCCAAAATATAATTTGTCACTACTAAATTTACTTTTATCTTTTAATAAAAATGGATTGACTGTTGGATATACTGTATTAGAGTATTTAATATAAAAACTTCTTAGTAGATTATATTGCTGATTAATAATAGATGGGGTTTCTTTAGTTGTATCTCATAAACTATATTGGGGCGTACCAGAGGAAGCGTTTGGAAATATTAATTGCATTACTTGAGGATTAACTAAATTAGCATAATCAGGTCATGTGAATTGAATAGTGGCTTGGGCTAATGGGATACTACTTTTTGTTTGTGCTACAGCGTGAGAAACCGCTAATTGTAATGATTTAAAATTAAAAGATCTTCATGATAAATTTTGCAAATATTGAGCTTGGATATCTTTATTCACTATATCAGGGTTAGTAGTATAGTATTGTTCGTTAATGTTACCCTCGTCAAAACCGTTAAAAATAGTCTGTAAATCAGGCATAAATTGCTTACTATCCAAACTAGGATCTCATGGTGATTGCGCGTAATTATAAACGTTGTAAAAAGATGATGGGACATTTCACGACGGTGAATTATAAAATACAGATGTCTTATAATTTAATCCCAAGTAATTGTATTTAATATTATCTTTAATGATATTAGGCCCCAATAAAGCTAAAACCATAATCATTGAGCCAGCGATCATTGTGACAAAAACAGCACTCATTTTACCAATAGAACTCGTAAACATGGCAACTTTTAACCGATTTCTAAAAGATGTCTTAACAGCTAAACTTTTTAAAGATTTACCAATCCCAGACATATTATTATTTAATAATTCATCAGCTTTAATTAAAGCGATGGGTTTATTCATCAACATAATTCAAACTACAATTAAGGTTATAGAAGCAAGAACTGCAAAAGAAATAATAATACTAAATAATCAACTAATTCAATCAAAAGTAAAGGAGCCAAAATTGGCGTTAAAGTACTCTCCAAAAATCATAACTGGAACGAACTGTAATCCAATACCCCCAATAAATCCAATAGTCCCCCCTAATAAACTAATTAGAATCGGATAAATTAAGTATGGTAAAAGCAAAGATCAATTCTTATAACCTAAGGCTTTTAAAATACCAATTTGGCGACGTGATTTATCTAACCTTTTTTTAGTAACAATTACCATAGCAATACCAGTAATAACTAAAATAAAAGCTAATAATAAGAGGCCAAAATCCTGATAAGCATTAATTACTTGACCGATTAATGCAGTGCGATTATTAAATTTGTAATGATTATCACCACGAAGGAATAAAAAATTATTACTATTTGCGTTGGAATTAGAAAAAACGTATTTAAATTTAATATTACTAAAAGTTAAATAGACACCTGACCTTAAATGATTGTTTATATCTTTAATAATTGCTGATTGGTTGGGGGCATTAGGTCAATGCACATTACTATTAAATTTACCAACAAAATATACTTCGTCAGCTTCGTTAGATTCAACATTCACCTTGTCGTGAGTGCTATCATACAATCATTCATGAGCACGAGCGTTAAAGGTAAGTCCTAAATTGTAATTATTAATATAGGCAACACCTTCATTTTTTTTATTAGGAATAGCAGTGTTGGCATCAATGATTGGTGAAATCATATCAGCAGAAATACCAAAACCTTGAACTTGAAACCAATTAAAATTGGCATATGCCGATCCATTTAGTCATGTACTGAATGATATGTTGTTTGAACGATGTTCATTTTGGAATTGTGCTATAGCATTTTTTAAAGTGGGATTGCTGTTTTTAACCAATATTTGGTCCCCATAATAATCTGACTGTAAGCGAACGATGTCGCCTATTTTGACATTGTTATTATTAGCAAATTGTCTATTAAAGACAATACCTAATGGGTCAGTAGTACTTACTTCAATATTTGTAGTTCCGGATTCACCATTAGCTGTCACTTGAACATCAATTGATGTTAAACCTCCTTTTTTTAAAGTTCCCTCATAAGATAATTGCACTTTATTTGCATCTAAATAGCTAATTAAATTATTGAATTTCACTTCCAAAGCATTAGTGATTGAAGCGTTGACATTTTTATCGGTGGTATCTAGCGTTAAATTAGTAGGAACAATTACTTTGGTATGTTCAATAGCGCGAATAACGTTAGGTACTGGATCACCCCCAGTGGGATTAAAAGCCTGGTTTTGTTCATAATTTTCTAAGGGTTGACCCTTGGTAGTAATTAATTTATCAATAGTTTGTCGAGGGTTATACCCTATAACTTTTATTTTTTTAGTAGAACCATCTAAATATGTTAATCGACTTTCAATCCGATTATATTGGAAATAATGATTATTATTAGCCGGATTATTACCAAAATTAGTGCTAGCTAAATTTAAAACATCTTGTTTAATTTGACTATCATTTTTTCCACTAGCTCCACTTAAAGTTACTTTTAAGTTTTTAGTATCTAAAGATTTTCCAATGTTTGCTGTGACTACTATGGTTGCTTCTTTACCTGGCTTTAGAGTTTGACCAGATGGGTCGCTTTGAAAACTTAAAATATTTAATCATTTTTGTAATGCAAATTTTTGAATTATGTTAGTGATCAGTGCCTGACGCATATTTTGTGCAAAACCTAAAGATAAAGGATCAGGGTTGGTGTCAAAAGGTACAGAATATGATAATTTAGATATTTTTGATAAAACTAATGCTGGAGTTTCTTTCCCAGCTACTGCCACTTTTAATACATATGTAGATTTATCTGCTGGATTTTTTTTATTAACTAATTGCATTGTGACCGATTGAACACTTGTTGTTATATCTTTCGGTCCTGTAAAAGTAATATTGTAATTCTTTAATTCTGTAACTAAGTTTGTATCTGCATTAGCTGTACTTAAAGATTGAATAATAGCTGTTTTTGCTGAATCAGAATCAAGTGGAATGGAGTCTGCCCCACCACTATCAATTATAATAGGCGTATCATCAGTACCTATTACAGAAATATTTAAACTTGATTCTTGTAATTGTGGTCGCAAATAGGGATTTGAGTGATAGTTATTATTTTGTAATGCATTGTTTGGTGACGAAGATAAAATACTAGTATTTGAAAAATCCGCAACAAAATCGTGAATATTGGATTCTTGTTTTAGATAATTAATATTATTAACAATGCGGGAATTAGTTATCGATACAGTAGTAATAACTAAGGCTGATAAAAACATTAAAAGTATTAGTCCCGCTAATTGTGCTTTAGCTGCAAGAGTGTTTTTAAAAGCATTTTTAAATAAAAGTCGCCGTTTTTTAAAATTTCGATTTTTTGAAATTATTTTGTTATCAGATTGTTTTGATGAAGATTGCATAATTTATATCCTTTCAATTTTCAATAATTATGTAAGAGTTTATTGAAATGAAAGGATAGGTAAAGTTAAACTGTTAGATTTGCTTATCTTTTTTAATAAAATAGAGCGTTTTACATTAATAATATTATTTGTGTGATAACGATATACAGCATATTTGACATGTGAATTCAAATAACTTTTTTGAGTAGTTTGTTTTAAAGATAAATTATCTTGTTGAGCATCTAATTGAATATCACCATTATTTATAACTTCTAAGCAACAGTATAAATAGTATGTGCTTATAATTTTTTGAATGTTATAATTTCATAATAATAAAATAGATATTATGATTAAGCTTATCAACAATATTGCTAAATATAAATAAAAAAACGGTTTAAATCACTGTGTTTGGTAATTGCTTAAAAATATACTAGGCAAATTAATGTGCATTAAAACAAATAAATTTAATGAAGCAACAACAAAGGTTAAAAAAAGTTTTCTACTATAAAACGAAATCAATTTATAAGTGCGGGTGTTATAGTATTGGTTTAATTTATTAGAATTATT
>FXAL01024696.1:0-13333 GCA_900177555.1 Renilla reniformis
AGAAGTGAAGAAGTAAAGAAGTAAAAAAGTAAAAAAGTGAAGAAGTAAAAAAGTAAAAAGCAAAGAAGTAAAGAAGTGAAGGAGTAACTAAGTAACGTGAAAAAAACTATGACAGATGAACATGCCAAAATTTTTTTCACATCAAAACTTACACTAATGGTTGGTCAATGTCATCCCAACCCTCGCATTTCACAGTGAACCCTGTTTGTAGAACCACGCCTTCTGCTGGGCTGATACTACAGCTACCATCATGCGGGGGCGCATTCACAATTTTTTTGACAACACCAAACCCCTTTGAACCCCCCGGTAACCAGCCATACACTTGTAGTTTGTACTCGAAATTCCCCTCCAGCGTATCAGAATCTTGAAACGAAACAAAAACGAAAATTAAATTGTATTCAACCAACAAGATTTCCTAATCGATTCTCGGAGCTAATACCCCAATTAGGCAATTGGTTGTTATTAAATCCTGTTAAAGCGTAACTTTCTCGACATTTTGTTTTCAGATAACAAATTCCAGTGGAAAAATGAAAAATTATCGCATCAAGGTTCTCTGGCAAATTTTCCGTCCAAATTAAATTGGCAGGGGGGGGGGGCGGTCGGGTTCATGGACCATGTCGGCTCATTGGTAAGATACTCTTACCGATAGTAAAACTCACCAACAACAACATTACTACGATCTATTGGTCCTCTTGTTTTCGATGCTAATTCAACAGGGATAAAATCATGATGATCGCCCACAGATCTGGTACCGCGATTACTCGGGTCAGCAACAGACAAGTTCCATTCATATAACATCTGTGATTGTGTTTCCTCAGTGCAGCTTTTACATTCCACGCCATATGTGATTTTCTCTGACGGGTTTAACTTTTCAAAACAGTTAATTTCACATCTGTGATGATAAAATTATAAGAAGTTAACAATTGCTTGGACAGAATATTGAATCATATGGTAGATCATCAGTTCCTAGGGGTTTCGGAATGATTTTTAAATCGGGCAAAAAAGTGGTCGGCCATGACGACGTTTAAATCAGTCTCTTTATAATGGGGGCGACTTCTGCCCGATGTCAAACACAGTATAATAAGATAGTAACTAACTAAATAATGGATTTTCAGCAATGGAATCAAGCGAATAATTTCCAAATCTACAGTATATCGGATATCTATTGTTCAACAAACCAAAAAACAGAGCTTATTTAAATATTCGGGAAACTTTATGAAATAGGGTGTTTTTTACTCACTTGAGCTCCAAGGCGGGCGGGTCACCCGCCATGATAACAATACTCGTATCAACAAACGCAGTTCTTTCAGCTTTCCTCAAGAACAAACGAAACAAGTATTTCTCCCCTATTCTCATATGAGAGGTACCTAATGTGAACTCATAATCGCTGTAATCGAGTAGCCCGGGGCCGTGTCCAAAGCAACCAACATCGATGGCGTCAGCACTGGTGTTCTGTGGTGTTATGGGTAATCTGGTCATGTTTATTGGGTCATCGGGAAACGTAAAGGCATCTGATTGCGCCATACACAACCAATATACTTCAATATCTGTGCGATCACCTTCGTCAACATCCGGATCACCGCTACTTGACGCGTCAAACGTCACATTCTTACTATGACCAACAGATCTAGGAGATATAATATAGGCTTTGTTGTCATTGATTATTTGACTTTCATTTCATTGGAAACGAGCCTTTAGTAGTCTGGTGTAAACTCTCTCACCGAAATTAAATCTACGGTTTTCGTTGACTGAACGGAAAACCACCAGTACTTTTACAGAGTACTCACCTCTCAGTTCCACCATGAATGACAACTTTCAACGGTGACTTGATCACTTCAAAATAACATTTGTCAACATCCCACACGCCTTGAACGCCAATCATTGTAACATTTTCCACACACTCATATATACCATAGTCTAAGGCACGCGGACTAATCTGTAGTCGCGAGGAGTTGTAATGTATCCCGGTCATGTTTGTCAAGCCATGGAACTGAGTTGTTTGATTTTCAGCATCGAGGATGGGTGGCTCGTTTGGTTTGTATACCCTGACAGTCCAATTGAAAAAACTAAAATTATGAGAAAAATGAAATAAGCTTATCAGTTATGATTTGTTCATGGCTTGAAGACAAGAACCATGTTATATCATGGTGACGTTATTTCATCAACCTTGAACAGTTATGTTACCAACATTGTTCAAGGAACCAACAATCGTGTTGTATCATGGTTAAACAAGGTTATTTTATCAACCTTGGTCAGTTATGATATCAACATTGTTCAAGGAACCAACAACCATGATATATCATGGTTAAACAACGTTATTCTATTAACCTTGATCAGTTATGACATCAACATTGTTCAAGGAACCAACAACCATGTTATATCATCAACACCGACATGACAGAACATTGATTTTGTTCAAGGAACCATGTTACATTATGGTCAAACAATGGTTCCAATATTGATAAGGTATGATATTAACATGAACGCAAAGTTTACCTGTACAATGCTGCACGACAGTCGATTTTGTTTTCTGTTGGGATAACAAAGAATTCTGACTTGATGAACTTCCTTGGCGTCGTCTTATTCTTGCCACATTCAACGACAATGGCGCGAGGAAAATGACACACTTCGTGGACAACCACAGCGCGTCCTTTCACTATGAAACTGGACGCAAAGTTCGCTCCTTCGATGGTAACAAAATTCTCGCGTTTCAATTTATATATATGGGAAAAGTTCAAGACTTTCCCGGAGAATGTGCGGACATCGTCTGAAAAGCCAGGATTATGGCATGCTGGCGTACTCTCGTGTCTAAACGTCACCTTCGTATCATTGGCTAACTCAGCGTAGATACAGGAATGATAGCCGAGTTTTTCAATGTTGATGTGGAAATCAAATGGCGTGAAGAAGACGGTTGGACCTGCACACAACAGCTGAATACCACTGATGCTTTCTTGCATCATAACTTGTATAGTGACCAGACGTGAACTAACCGAGTTGTTCACAATAATATTGATTGTATGTAACCCCGATGTTTTAAAAAGATGTTCAATGTCGGTGAGATTGGTGGAGGCGTAAGTACCGTCACCGTAATCATAATTGTATGTGACGTTGGTACCATCGCTGATGGTATGTATGAAGCGCACAGGATATTCCAGGGGGTGGATGTTTCTATTGGGTCCTCTTCCAGGGCTACCATCACCATGATCACCCCCCGTATTGACAGTGGTCACAACAGGGTCAACAATGACAACTTGTACGTCACCAAAACCTGTGGAATTAACAACACCCACTTCGTTTTCCACAGATAGGGTAACGATGTACCAACCAGGAGCAGTGTATGTGTGGCTTATAGCGTATGAGAATTGTATTGGACCAAGGATCGTTCCATCACCAAAGTACCACATTGCCAAGGCGTCTGTTGGTGGTTCCTTACCAGGACGGACTTCCACAACAAAGTCGATGTCATTTCCTGGAAATATCTGTGGGCTGTTACTGGTTACTAGAAGATCGGGCGGGAACTGCAGGTCAAGGTCGATGGTGAAGTTCGTTTCCGACACTGAATTACTCAGAACAACAAAGACGGTAAAAGTACCATCCGTTAGGTAGACATGGTCGAGTGCGAAGCCAGATGTAGACGGGAACTCCTCAGGCATATTATATACATCACTTGTGCCATCACCCCATTGTACCGTTGTCACCACTCTTGTACCAAGATCCATGATGGTGAGTATGGACACGGTGGTGTTCACCTCCCAGAAATATTTCTCAACATTGAAACCAAAGTTTGTGATTGGTTTATCGACTGGTACCTCGCACGTGATGGTTTGTGGGGCAGTAACCTCATTCCATACGATCGCCTCAATGTCATAATAGCCAACAGCATGTTCCGAAACGGGAATTAGAATACCCGAAACACTTGTTTCGTCCAAGAATAATAGATCATCATTGTGCCAAACAAGCGGTCCTGAAAGACCGGCTCGTTCGACTATGGTCACATTATATGTATCATTTGTACCAACGGTATTAAAGTTGATGTTTAATGGTGCAGTTGTATAAATAGGTTGCGGGCATTCGAAGGTGAACTGGGTTATCGGGACCTGCACTACGGCAATGAATGTAAAATTGATAGCGTATAGGCGATTGGTGCAATTCACGAACACCGGATAAACACCAATATCCGTGTAGAGATGGTAGAACATGGTGCCAAGGTCGTCATAATCATTGGTACCCATTGTACCATCAGCGAAATCCCATGTGCAGTTATAATCGGTACCATTCTCAATGTCCAATATGAATGGTGATTGATCAGTGAGGTTTGTAGCCGGTGCTGTGACCACAAAGCCAATCAGAGGCTCGACAGGTTTATGGACCGTAACATTCAAATAAAATTCTGCACGGCTGACATTGTTCCAGACGGTGACATTGACCTCATAAATATCCCACGTGGGGTAAGAAACGTCTATTACAAGACCACACCCTTGTTCAACTCTACCATCACCGAAGTCAATAGAATAACACGTGTTCGTTCCATTGTCCATAGTTATTGCGAAGGTGATCACCTCCAAGACTTCAATATCGCGATTAGCATGCACCACATCGACTTGTAAGTTCACAATTGGATCCTCGACTACAGCTAAACCGTACAGACTCACACTGCTTACATTATTATAGAGTGTAATATTGACTGGGTATTCACCAACGGCATCATACGTATGGGCAGCATAACCTGCTAAGATACTGTCCACATCGAATGTACCATTATTGTAGACAGTACCATCACCGAGATCGACGAGGAACCAGACGTCACTACCTTGTAACAGATACCAGGACATCTCCGTCTCATTACCTGTTGCTACGGGCAACACAGCTTGGAACCACTCGAGAACTTCTACAGTATCTTGCACGTGCAAACGACACTGGTATTCCACCACGCTCAGACTGTTTATATACGTGAGGGTGAGCGGTTGGAGGCCACGTGTGGTGTATATATGATCACCTACTATCGGTGTGGTCACATAGTCATGGGTGGTGGAAACAAAGTTGTCTTCATCAAAGCTTATTGTTACTGTCACATTATATCCCTTCGTAAGTGCTTCGATCGTGTAGGATAATGTCGCATTAGTAGCAATATACATATCATTAGACAGAGTCCAATTTCCGCCAACAATTGCTTGCGACACTATAATACTGGATACAATAACTTCGGAGTCATAACTGGCTGTTGCTTCGTATATGCCAACATTGGTATAAGTTTGGTCAAACATCATTGTTGTGCTGGAGGAATAGTAAGCTTTGATGTAGTGAAGCTTTTGGGAGGGTTGGCCATGCATCATGTCTAACATGGTGCCTACATCACCAAGATGGTCGGCGAAGAATAACCAACGACCTACCATACCAGTATCATTATAGGCAGCCAGTGAAGCACCAACGTCTGGTGGTATTGCAAACGCGATTTGGTCACCATGTCGGAATCTGGGTGCATCAGCCAGTTGGCTTGATTCAAATGAGAGATAATTGAGGCCAGTGTGGACGAATGCTATATACTCAAAGTAGATCTCGCTAGCCGAAGCTAACCCAACAGGTCGATCAAGACAATATGATGCAGAAACAGCGCCAGTTTTCATACAGAACATATCAGGTAATTGAGCACTTGGAAAAGTACACTCATTCACCATAGTAGAGGTACCATCAGCCTTCACATACGCTTCACTGGCGTTAAAATTACAATATGGACGAGAGATCTGAATAAGAAATAAATTAATAAAATGACATGAAATACAAGCATATAGGAATGTGAGAGGGTGGCTGGGCCTTTTTGGGAGAAAATGGCGAAAAGCGGGCGTAAACCAGAAAAGAGATGAGTGTATGCAAGACGGGAAAAAAGGTGTGATGTACGAGGAACGGATGGGATTTGAAGCGAGCGTATTTGAAAAAAGGATTACGTTGGGGGTGAGTGGGCGTATAAGGGAAGGGAGAAACAGTGGGGTTTATGCGAGACGATGAGATAAGTAGCAAGCGTATTTGAAAAAAAGATTGGGTGGGGTGATGAGGGAAGGGTGAGATAAGAGGCAGGTGCATGTGTGAAGGTGAAAGGGGGCAGTAAAGAAAGGCTGGTATCTTGATGGCAGGTATTTGTGAGGGGAGGAAAGGAAACTATGTAGGAAAGAAAAGGGGAGAAGGGAAAAAAAGGCGTTCATTAAAACTGAGGTGTATAGACTTGAAAGCGAGTTACCAGTATTTTCAAAATTCCAGTTTTCGTCGCCATCACTTCTATTCCTTGTAAAACACCTTCATTTGGAATGACATCATACGGCAAAACATAAACACCATCGTCGTCAACTGAGTCATCTGGTATGAAATCATGGCCAATCACAGCTTGGTCGGTTTCTAAAACATCAAACAATCGTGAATTATATATAGTGATTTGAATATAAGCAGAATGGCTTTGTTCCGGAAAAAAACTCATTCTGGTATCATGTAAAATAACATGGAATGGTGAAATATTGCCTACCATAGAATGATTGAGTGGATGGCGCATTTCCATCTTTTAAATCGACAGCGATATTAATATTTGGGCTTTGTAGAGCGCTTAGGAAACATTGGAAGACTTCTCCTGTCTCAACAACAGGCGGACATTCAAATGAAATAGATGGTTCCATTTGCACCAGCACGGTCCTCCGTTCGTGAACAAAATGTGGTTCACCATAGTCACCAGTTGTTGACCATACTTCAATGGTGTGTATACCAGGTGATGGTACCACGACATTCATTGTGGTTTCACTAGTACGCAACGGAACACTACCAGATAAGGCGATGTAGTAGTCGTTCTCGGGTAGAGCGCTGTACGAGATTGAAAATTCCGTGAAGATGGTCAATGGGTCAGTTGGTACCGTTAAAACAAATGATGGTGAGGTATAGGTGCTCTTAACTTCGTAAACTACATCGTGGTCTGATGAGCCACAAGCGAGCGATGGGTTTCCAGAACAAGACTTAGCACACATATCATCGCTAATAGTAATTCCAGCTGGGTTAGTTGGCAGTGCTGCACTACAGAAACAGTAATGTCCACCCCTCAATAAAGCATATTGCATTGAATGAGAGGCACATGTTTTTAAACACAGTTCTGGTGTCATATTGTCCGCATCATAATGACCAATAAACGATTGTGGTGACTTTCTGAAGCAACCAACGTAGTTAGCTGAAAAGGATCGAAAACGCCGTTTTGTTATGATAGAGCGCCATGAGCTAACGTTAGGAATCCGTTCAGGTTTGGACAGACAAGTCATTGCATTGAAAGTAGAAGGCAAGGAGAGGTGAAGAAAGAAACGATAGTAAGGATAAGAATAACAAGAAAAATCGCGGGGAGGAGACACAAGGAGAGCCAAGTTTTGGAAAGGTAGTGTAAGGATGAAGTGGCAAGGATGAAGTGGCAAGGATGGGCTGAGCTAAAAAAAGCTTGTCAAGGAAAGAACGCGATCCAAGTCAAGGAAAAAGAAGAAGATGCAAGTCAAGAAAAGACTAGGAGATCTAAGTCAAGGAAAAAGAAGGAGATCTAAGTCAACGAAAGAGAAAGATAACCAAGTCAACGAAAGAGATCTAAGTCAACGAAAAAGAAGGAGATGCAAGTGAAGGAAAGAGAAGATCTAAGTCAAGAAAAGAGAAGATCTAAGTTAAGAAAAGAGAAAAAGATCTAAGTCAAGAAAAAAGGAGATCTAAGTCAACGAAAGAGAACCAAGTCAACGAAAGAGAACCAAGTCAACGAAAGAGAACCAAGTCAAGGAAAGAGATCTAAGTCAAGGAAAAAGAAGGAGATCTGAATCAAGGAAAGAGATCTACGTCAAGGAAATACATCTAAGTCAAGGCAATTGATTGACACTATCTATTGTTTTTTCATGTATTATAAGGAATGTAGTGAATACTTACCAACACTTGGTCTTACAAACACTTCAACTTTCATTGATATGTCTCCAACCCAGGTTATAGGATAGAAACGAAGTGAACGAGTTTCAATGTCCACTGGTAACTTGTTAATGGTCAAATAATCAGCATTTTGGGCACCAGTCAAAACCTGAAACATAATTAGATTGGAATATCATCTTTCTCATCCTATGTCTTCGCTTGTTCCACCCATAGTACCTCTCATACCCCCTCCTTCCCCTCCTTCCCCTGCCAGTCTCCTAACTTACAGTTTTTGCCCCATCATCAGTTGTGTATGCTTTGCTTGTAGTGCTAGATTTAACGTTGTACCTAGAGAAGACCTCAGCCTAGAAAACAAACAAGTAGTTGGACCTTTATTTTAAACCATACCACTGTTGTATTTGGTTGCAAAACCAGGGCTTAGTTATTCAAAATCTCGATCAACGAATCCTGGATTAGTGAAAAACGTCATAACCGAGCGCTCACTTGATAATTAAATGGACAAACAAATAATTGTAGTTATTTTGAAAGTTCCTCTTGTGAAAAGTATTTGTCAGAATCGTTTAAATTTTTTCAGAAATGACTCATGATTGACAACTTAAGAGAGCAAAACATATGAGCGGGTTTCTCATTTCATGTACACTTTAATGTCAATTATATTTTTCAAATTATTCTGATTTTTTAGGATGCTATAGGAATAAAAACGTTAGGGGTGACTATACCGAAATAGTTGCTTCAACATAATATATATAATTCCACGGTGACACAGCTTTCTTGTAAGATAACGCAAAGCTATCAACGTAACTCTGACCAATATCGTCGCCTTGAACACCAACACCATAAACTTTCATGACCATTTCCAAATCAACTTGTAAGAATGGATTACTATCTCCCATGCCAGGACGCCAAAAAGCTAAGTAAGTGAAATGGTATAAATAAATAAACGACGTGGATTACGGGGTTGTTTTGGTGCAAAACAATGGTAGAAACAGTTTATCGCGGGCGAGGAAAGGCAACAAGCGTTTGAAGCGATGTCGGGCTTAGCAGAGAAGTGGATGGCACAGTGCAGCGGGTCAAGTGAGGTTAGTTATGGCGAGGAAAGCAGTGCGGGCAAAATCAAGCGGGGGAAGTTGAAGTGATGTGGGACAAAGTAGGCAAGTGGAGGGGCGCATTACAGTATGAGGCGGGGACAAGTGAGGTGGGTCAATACAAGGGAAAGGATATAGGGCAAGGAGAGAGAAACGAGGCGGGAAAAAGGAGGGTGGGGTCACGGGAAGCAGTGGGAGGGCCTACAAAGGCTTCAGAGGCAGGGATAGGAGAGGAACTAATGGAGGGGAAAAAGTTGGCGGAGGCAAAAGGAGGCAAAAGGAGGCGGGAAGGTGGTGGGGTGGGGTGCGGTGGGGCAAAGGAAAGAGTCAAAACTTACAACCATACGCCCAAGCACGAGCATCATTTGGCGAATGTTCTTTATCATGTGAACTTGCGGAGAGCTTTGAACGAGAAAAACTAACGGCACTTGATGGATTATCAACTGAAAAAGGCAACAAGCAGTTTGTCAAGTACTTGTCACACGTCATGATAATACACTCATGAAACATGACAAGTAGGCAAAACAGCGTGATTTTAGGCATTGTTTGTGTCAAATGTAATTACTTGCATGTTTGAACAAACGGGCGATTAGAACTGATCTCCCACTGTATCGGACAACTAGTTAGTAATCGACCAGGTAAAAACAAATCAAAACCCGGCCCACTATGCTATTATTCTAAGAGTCTGTTTACATGAGCCTGGTTCGCCGCGATTAAGGTAAGCGTGAGATGTTTCTGCCGCATGGAATCGAGTTTGTATAATTGGATAAACAAACTTTACTGACGAGATATCTGGGCTTCTCTATTGCATATTCCTCGTACCAAGTTTTTCAATGTTTCAAACTTATCTCACTTAATCTGGGCTAACTGGGCCTCATGTAAACAGCCCCTAAATAGGTTATTAACTTACCACGATATGCATTTGGATAACAGTCGTAACTGTCCAAAACTTCTTCACTGCTCAATCCCCTATTCCAGTATTTGATACCATACAAATAGAAATTTGGGCATAACTGTACACGCTCAGGTGAGCATCCAAAATGGAGGTCATTGCTTGTTGGAGGTCCAAGTTCACTTGAAGTAGGGTTCCCATGAATTTTTCCATTAATGTCACGATATACATATAACTGCCGATTCTGTGACAAAGTGATTGTGATATCATAAGGGCGAGAATATTTTATTCCATCAACACGAGCTTCAAATGAAATAGCATATTTGAGCTTCACAAATCTTATCACCATAGTAATAGTGTCCGATTCTATGAATGCAACTGACAGACGTCCAGGCAAACTGATAATATCTCCTGTTGCTATGGATGGTGCAGAATTGTTTTTAAGTAACATGAATGAGAATTGCAAGGTCCATCCTATAAATATACAAACACGTATTTATAATAGTGAATATTTCGCATAAACGGCGTGTTTAAGTTAACCATACTTAAACTTCTGATTAGCACAAGACTAATAACACATTTGAGATGCACGATAAAATTTTTTAACGTTTGTTTCGGCATTGAAACAATTATTTCGTATATTGTATAATCTCGTACATACTTCATATAGCTAGTAGGTGGTTTGCAAACTCTTTGAAAATACAATAAAACCAAACATGTATGTTATTATAATGAATCAATTATACGAAGCAGGTTTGGCTTTGACTTTGGATAAGCAAAAATTCAAAAATATTCTAGAGCAGTTTGCTTGTTCAACGAATCTACAAATGTGTGCTTGGCATCTTTTGACTTATAAGTCAGAAATGTCAAAACTGCAATTATTTCAATCCACACAGAACAAATGTTAATTAAACTATATATTTCATTCAAAAAATAGAACTTCATTCTATCACAAGATGAGCTGGAATGTTTTTAAATATTTGCTTATCCAACGTTTAAGCTAAACGCGTTTCGAACAATTGACCCCAAATAAGCTGTTTTTAAAGCTATTGTTTTTTTTAATAAAAACGTTTCTTTCTTGTGTTTGGCAAGTGGATTTTGTTAAATGATATATAACAATACGTTTATGGATATACACAATGCTTTATATATAAACATATATATATATATATATATATGTGTGTGTGTGTGTATGTTTTGGCGCCTTACTCACCCCAAAAGCTATTTCCAGCATTAAACATTTCGGTTGCAGAAAAGTCCCCAAGATTGATATATTTATGAGGACTGCCACCAAGATAACGAGTAGCACTTACGAAAGATGAATATGTGTAGTAAAGGCGAGCTGAGGCAGCTATACGATCTTTATGACCTTGTACATCAAGTAAATAATTGTTTATTCCCAGAAAAATTGGCCAATGATGATCAGGTTCCAAAAGACATTTTTCTGGAAAAAAACGACGCGAAATAGGAGCTAAATTGTAGAATACCCGCTATTTTGTAACCTTAACGACTAATGTACGCCTCCCTTTAACTCTATTATATAACATCGAATGAGTAGACAGTATAATAATGATACAATTTCAATGCAAAAATATAGCGGGATTTTTTAAAAAAACGAGGCAATTCTATGAAATATAAAGTTATGAAGGGGGGCAGGCTAAATTGTAGAATACCCGTCCACTTTGTAACCTTAGCCATACTAATTATCAAATAAAACCTGTCATCTAAATCAAACCAAACTAACGCAATGACAATATTTCATCTTTCAACTTTGAATAGAAACCATTTTGAAGTGATTTGTTTGGTTATTTCCAAGAGAAAATGAATGTTGAAAAGTTGACGGCTATTCTACAATTGCTCCGGGGGGGGGGTATGAACTCGCATTGATCGTTATCATACATCTTGTCAATTTACTCAACATACGTCTAACACGATTGCTTTGTTAAACTAAATTGTAGAATACCCGTCCATTTTGTAACCTTAGCCCTACTAATTATCAAACATCTTGTTGATCTACTCAAAATACGTCTAATATGATTGCTTCGTTCTTTAAAACCTTTCATCTAAATCAAAAGAAACTAATGATATCTTATCTTTCTACTTCGAATATAAACTGTTTTTATATTAATGGTTTCGATATTCTTTGAGAAAATGAACGCTGAAAAGTGGACTGGTATTCTACAATTGCACCAAAGTAGGTACTATACTGTGGGGGAGTGGTATAAGTGGGCAATGTTTGTGGTTGGTATAAGTGGGCAATGTTGGTGGTAAAAAGGATTGCGGGGTGGTCTAGAAAATGTCAAGAGACACTTAGGGGAATGGTTAGGTGAACAGGATTAGACATGTCCTGATTGTGCAGGTAAAATTTGGAGGAGTTGCTTGAAAAACGTTGTACAGAATATAGTATATGGCAGAAAATGAAGCTGGAATTACAGAGAACTGGCTTAAGTTCACTTGTAGAAATTTGTCAAAAACTATAACGACGCAAGACAACTGAACAATCTACCAAAAATTGCTGAGCACAATTGGGACATCCCCAAATGAGATGTATGATGGAATATTGGGAGATGGATGGTGTGATGCAATGTCACGTAGCGCGAGAGAATCTCGTGTGGTATGAATGACATTGTGTGGTGGTGTGTTGGCTGGTAGATGGAAATGTTTTTTCGCCGGTCTGATATTTTTCCGTAACAGACCGGTCTGATACGCGGTTTGCATACGGTATACAGTTATATGGGGAAATTTCATTAATGCCATATAATAAATTTATTATTAACCTGTCAAATCCCGGTCTGATATTTTCCCGTAATGACCTCGCTCTCGGTTAATAATCCTTTAATATTATATTATATCTATTATTCACAATGCTTACTTCGTTTCTCGCAAATGGTTACTCTCACATTTGTTATACTTCCACGATTAACTTCCACAAGAGATATGTCTTGTCCAACACTGAATGCTTTACTGATAATAAAATCTAATCCATAACCAAAGTAGAATGTGCTTGCATCACTGAAGTCAGCCCACATAGAGTAAGTTTTTGCATTTGTAATAGATACTGTTGTTGGTTCACCCATTCCAGTATCATCTTCCAATTTCATAGTGAATGAGGTTGCAGAAACTTGCACATGCGCAGTAATCCATTTAATCGCTGAAGATTTGGGATGTATAGGAAGGAAAGTCAATGACATAGTTCCACTAACATTGGGACCCATTTCAATCGTAAGAGAATCTGAATTTACATGGTATAGAACAGAGTGACTTTTGCCTTCTTTCACTAGCGTTGACTTACAATGCAAATCTACAAGAAAGTAGGACATGTTATCAGTATAAAACACAGTCGCATCCCATAGAAACCAGCTCAGTTATACAATGTGAAGGCCGATCGAATATATGTTTCAAGGCAAGGCAAGGCAAGGCAAGGCAAGGCAAGGCA
>FXAL01024786.1:0-11928 GCA_900177555.1 Renilla reniformis
AATACAAATGAAGGGATAAAAGTATTTTTAGAAAAAAATAAATTTAAAAAATATTTACATAAAGTTAATTTTATTGTAAATGATCAAGAAAAAAGAATTGTTTTAACAGGAGTTAAATTTAAAATAACAGAAGATGTTTTAGAATTAACATCTACTGATTCATACAGGCTAGCAAGGGCTAAAATTAAAGGAAAATATAATATAGATCAAAACGAAAAAGTATTCATTATTCCTTCGACATTTTTAAATGAAATATTAAAATTAATTAACGATGATATTAAAGAATTAATTTTAATAGTGAAAGATAATGAAGTATATGTAACTTTTGATAAAACTATCATTAAATCGAAAGTTATTGAAGGTCAGTACCCTGAAGTAGATAATATAATTCCTACTGAATTTTTAACAAAAATAAATATAAATAGAAAAAATTTAATTAATTCCATTGATCGTGCAAGTGTTTTATCGAATGATTTTAAATCAACAATCGTTAATTTGGAAATAAAAAATCAAGAGTTTAATATTCGTTCTAGAAGTTCTGAAATTGGGGATTTAGAAGAATTAATAACAGATTTTGAATTAATTGGTTCACCGCAAAAAGCGTCTTTTAATTCTCGTTATTTACTAGACGCTATAACATCTTTTGATTCTGAGAATATTTTTATTAATATGAACGACCCATTAAAGGCTATTATTATCAATTCTAACGAAGAACCCGGTTTAATCCAACTAATATTACCAGTGCGGTTCGGTAATAATTAAAAATACATAATAATGAGTAATTACGATAGCAGATCAATAAAAGTATTAGAGGGTTTAGAAGCAGTTAGAAAAACCCCTGGGATGTATATAGGCTCAACATCCATTAATGGCCTCCACCACCTATTATGAGAAATCATTGATAATTCAATTGATGAGTCTTTAGCTGGTTTTTGCAATAAAATAGACGTTTATCTTGAAGAAAATGACATGATAAAAATCATTGATAACGGGAGAGGAATACCAGTAGGTATTCACGAAAAAACAAAAAAATCAGCTTTGGAAACTGTTTTAACTGTTCTTCATGCAGGAGGAAAATTTAACGATGATAACTATAAAATTTCTGGTGGACTACATGGTGTAGGTTCTTCAGTTGTTAATGCTCTGAGTAGTTTTTTTGAAGCTAAAATTAAAAGAAATAATAAACTATATCAAATTCAATTTATTAATGGAGGACAAATAAAAAAACCATTTGAAGAAGTGGGATTTTCCAACGAAAATGGTACAGAAATTTCTTTCATCCCAGACCGTTCGATTTTTCAAGAAGGGATAACTATGGATTATGAAATAATTAAAAATCGAGTAAAACAGTTAGCTTACCTTAATAAAAATTTAATTATTACAATTCATAATAATCGTGATAAAAATAACAAAACTTTAGAAACTTTTTCCTTTCCTAATGGTATTAAAGATTACACTCAAGATTTAATTCCAAAAGATGTTAGAACAATAAATAAAAATTTTTATATAGAAGAATATGAAGAAAAAATCAAAATAGAATTAAGTTTCATTTATGGTGAATTTGATAAAAAAAATTTATTTTTTTCTTTCTGTAATAATATAAACACCCCAGAAGGAGGAACTCATGAAGACGGAATGACAAAAGCGTTTAAATGAGTTTTGAATAAATACTACCAAGAATATTTTAAAAATAATACTTATAAATTTTCCTGAGAAGATATTTCTGAAGGTATGGTAGCTATTTTATCAATTAAGCACCCAAAGCCACAATATGAAGGTCAAACCAAAACTAAATTAGGTAATTCTGATGCTCGCAAAATAGTTTATCAAGTAATTAAAAATACATTATATGATTATTTATTAGAAAACCCTAATGACGCTAAACAAATAATTAACAAAATAATTATTACTTGTCGAGGTCGATTAGCAGCAGAAAGAGCAAAAGAACAAATTACACGGAAAGGTATAATTGCCAATAAATTTAATTTATTTGGTAAATTATCTGATTGTCGATCAAAAAATGCAACCGAAACAGAGTTATTTCTCGTTGAAGGGGATTCAGCTGGTGGAAATGCAAAAATAGGAAGAGATAGTTATTTTCAAGCTATTTTACCACTTAAAGGTAAAGTTTTAAATGTTGAAAAAACATCTCAAAGTAAAGTTATTAACAATAAAGAAATTCAATCCATCTTTACTGCAATCGGAACTGGCGAAAATTTTAAAATTGATTTAACTAAGGTTCGATACGGTAAAATCATCATTATGACTGATGCTGATGTAGACGGCTCGCACATAAGAATATTATTATTAACTTTATTTTTTAGGTATTTTAAGGAACTAATTGTTAATGAACAAATTTATGTTGCTCAACCTCCGTTATATAAAATAACACACAATAAAGAAAGTTTTTATTTATATAACGATGCAGAATTAAATAAACAGCGAAAAAAATTAAAAGATTCTAAATTTACCTTACAAAGGTATAAAGGACTTGGAGAAATGAACCCGGATCAATTATGAAAAACTACCATGAAACCATCACAAAGACATATGCGCTTAGTTACTATTGAAGATGCTATATTGGCTAATCAAACTATTGTTGATTTAATGGGTGACGATGTTGATAAACGAAAAATATTTATAAATCAAAACGCAAAGCAAGCAAAATTAATATAAATGAGTAACTTAGAAGAATTTAAAACATCAAAAATAGATATTGTATCGGAATTTAAAACCAGTTTTTTAGAATATGCAATGTCTGTTATTGTATCAAGAGCTCTACCAGATAGTAGAGATGGTTTAAAACCTGTTCAAAGAAGAATTGTTTACACTTTGAATAATTTAGGTATGTTTCACAATACAGCATTTAAAAAATCTGCCCGAATTGTTGGCGAAGTTATGGGTAAATATCACCCTCACGGAGATAGTTCAATATACGATGCTATGGTAAGGATGGTTCAAGAATTCTCATCCCGATACCCCTTAGTATTAGGACATGGGAATTTTGGATCAATCGATGGTGATAAACCAGCAGCTATGCGTTATACAGAAGTTAAAATGAGTCGTATTGCTGGAGAAATGGTTAAAGATATTAACAAAAATGCTGTTGACTTTAATTTAAACTATGATGATACAGAGTCAGAACCTGCATACTTACCAGCCAGTATTCCCAATTTATTATTAAATGGTTCTATGGGTATTGCTGTAGGGATGGCTACAAGTATTCCTCCACACAATCTTAATGAAATAATTGGAGGCATTCAATTATTACTAAACGACCCTGAAACCGAAATTATTGATTTATTAAAAATTATTAAAGGTCCGGATTTCCCCACTGGAGCTGAATTCACTGGTGGTCCTAATATGATAAGAGGATACGAAACAGGGCAAGGATCAGTACAAATAAGAGCTAAAGTCAAGATTAAAAATAACAGTATTATTATTTCAGAAATACCGTACAACGTTAACAAAAGCAATTTATTGACTAAAATTGGCGAATTAGTTAAAAATAAAGAAGTTGAAAACATTATTGATTTGCGTGACGAATCCAATTATGAAGGTATAAAAATCATTATTCAATTAACTAATAAAGCCAATGCTAAATTAATTTTAAATAAACTTTTTAAATTAACAGCTTTACAATCGTCTTTTAATTTTAATTTTATTGCTTTAAACAAAGGTCAACCAGAAAGGTTTAATCTCAAAAGTTTACTTAACGCATTCATAGAACACAGAATCGATATTATCCAACGGCGAACACAATATAATATTAGTAAATTCAGTAAACGTATTTTAATTATAAAGGGGTTGATTTTAGCACTAGAAAACATAAAACAAGTCATCGCAATTATTGCTGATTCCAAAAACCCTAAAATAGCAGCAAATAATCTAATGCTGACTTTTAAAATGGAAGACACTCAAGCTAAGGCTATTTTAGATATGCGATTAAGTAGACTCACAGCATTAGAAAAGAATAAATTGGAAATAGAAAAAAACGAAATTGTTGAAAATTTAAACAATTGGAATAGCCTTTTAAAATCAGAAGCTAAACAAAAAGTTTTAATTTCATCAGAATTAGAAGACATTAAGAATAAATTTTATTCTAAACGGAAAAGTGTTTTAATATATGATAATTTAGAAATTAATGATGAAAATTTAATCCCTAACGAAAGAAGTTTTTTAATAATTACAACTGATGACTACATAAAAAGAGTACCCAGCGAAAATTTTAAAATTCAAAACCGAGGTGGTATCGGTGTGAAAGGTGTTAATAAAAAACGGGATAATTTAAAATTGGTTGCCTCGTGCCAAAGCCATGACAAAATTTTATTTTTCACTAATTACGGGAAAGTTTATTGTATAAAAGGGTATCAAATCAATAAAATGGAAAGAACCGCCCAAGGAATTCCAATTATCAATTTAATCAACATTCTATCTGACGAAAAAATAGCTAATATAATTGTGGTTAAAAAAAATGTCAAAACCCCAAAATATTTAATGTTTGCAACAATGAATGGTGTTGTTAAAAAAACTAAATTTTCAGAGTTTGAAAATATTATGCGAAATGGTAAAAAAGCTATTTCACTAAAAGCAAATGACACATTACTTAGTGTGAATTGATTAAAAGATAATGACGATATTTTGTTAGCTAGTCAAAAGGGGTTCATTGTTCGTTTTAACGAAAGTAAATTACGTCCATTAGGAAGATTAGCGTCAGGCGTTAAAGGTATCAAATTAGTTAATGATAAATTAATTAGTGCTCAGGCGGTTAATAATGTTGATGAAAAAGCAGGACAAATCTTATTCATAACGCACAAAGGGGTTGGTAAAAAAACACTTATAAGTTGTTTTAAATCAAAATCACGAGCCCTAAAAGGGGTTTACGGAATTAAAACAAAAACTAAAAAAGATTATTTAATTCAGGCCTCATACATTGACAAAGATCAAGACATTTTAATCGCAACAGACGATGGCCATATTATAAGAATAGAAACAAATCAATTTCCGATATTAAGTAGAACTGCTATGGGTGTTAAGGTAATTAATTTAAAAACAGCTAATGTTAAGGATGTAACTATCACTTTAGGCGAGGATGAAGATAATGATTAATTTAAACCAACTCAACCTAGAAATATTAGAATTAAAAAAATTAGGTAAAAACAAAATAACTAATTATGAGAATTTGCAAAAACTACAATTGCTTTATAAAAATTATAAACAAAAACAAAAAGAATTAGAACAATTAAAAAGT
Source organism: Renilla reniformis (assembly GCA_900177555.1). NCBI lineage: Eukaryota > Metazoa > Cnidaria > Anthozoa > Scleralcyonacea > Renillidae > Renilla > Renilla reniformis. The sequence continues at coordinate 5,252 of FXAL01024786.1, forward strand.
CAGCACAATAAGCAATCCGCAATAATGGCGCAAAAAATATTGCAAAAAGCATCTATTTCAGAAATCAATAATTTTAAATTATTAATTAAAAAAAATAAAAATGTGATTGTTGATCTTGAGTTGAAGGTTAAAGTAATATACCAGGAATTAATAAATGAGGCATTATATATACCAAATTTTCCAGATGCATCAACCCCAGAAGGAGAGGACACAACTGGCGATGTAATAATTGAATATAAAGGAAAAGTTCCCCAAAATAAATTTTTAGATCACGTTACCATAGGAGAAAAACTAAATATATTAAACTGAAAAAACACGTCGGAAATTTCGGGAACAAGATTTGTGACATATATTAACCAGGGAGCCAAATTAAAAAGAGCACTCATAAATTTCATGCTAGATAATAATAGTGACCTAGGGTATTGTGAAATGTCCACGCCGTATTTAGTGAACCATTCTGCTATGCAGGGAACAGGACAATTGCCTAAATTTAATGATGATATGTATAAAATCAACAATAAAGATTTATATTTAATACCAACAAGTGAGGTAACACTGACTAATTTTTATAAGAACTCTATATTTTTAGAAAATCAATTACCTATAAAGTTAACTCAATATAGCCCGTGTTTCCGTAAGGAAGCAGGGGCGGCTGGTAAAGATAATCATGGAACCATTAGATTACATCAATTTGATAAAGTAGAAATAGTTCAATTAACTAAACCGGAAAATTCTAATATTAGTCTTTTGGAAATGGTTAAAGTCGGTTCGAATATATTAACAAAATTAGAGTTACCACATAGAATTATTGAACTATGTACTGGTTCATTGGGTTTTTCAAGTGCTAAAACTTTTGATATTGAAATTTGAATGCCATCCCAAAATAAATATCGGGAAATATCATCATGTTCTAATTGTAAAGATTTTCAATCCCGTAGAATAAATTTAAAATACCGTAAAGGTAAAAATAATATTTTGCTCCACACGCTTAATGGTTCTGCATTGGCTATTGATAGATTAGTAGCTGCTTTTATAGAAAACCACCAAACGGAAGAAGGTTTTGTTACGATTCCGAAAATTTTACAACCGTATTTACAAGGGCTAGAAATTATTAAATTTTAATGTTTCATATGAAACATTGCAAAATTTTTTAATTGTGATATCATTTAATAAGTCGTTACAATAGCAGCATTTGAACGGGTCAGGGTCGAAAGACAGCAGCCATAAGAATAAGCACTATGTGTAGCGACCTTTTAATTTAGAAACGAAATAACAAATATGAATAAAAAAATAGAATTTACTATTACCCAACTTTTAACCAAAGTTATTCAAAATAATAATGAAGATGTGCCAGTTTGTGCTGTAATTTTAGACAGAGATCATAAAATTATTGGTTTTGGAACAAATAATAAACACCAGAATTTAAACATCACCGGCCATGCTGAAATTAATGCCATCAATGAGGCTATTAAAACTACGAAAAATTTAAATTTAGAAAATTGCATTTTGCTTTCTACTTTGGAACCATGCATGATGTGCTTGGGGGCTATTCAGGCCGCTAAAATTAAAAATATTTATTTTTATGCTTTGTCACCCAAAAAAGGATTTGTTTTATCAAATCACGTTATTGATTTATCTAAATTTAGGATTAGACAAATTAATAATAATTTTGCAGAAATGTATAAAAAAATGCTATTAACTTTTTTTCAGGAACTAAGATCTTAAATTTTTATATTATAATATATTAATAATGTTAAATTAATTTTGTATTTTATAATTAGTAAAAAGAGAACCATTTATGAAATATTTTTCCTTATATCGGAAATACCGACCACAAAATTTTGCTGAAATTAAAGGGCAAGATGTTATTAACAGAGCTTTGAAGAATAGTATTGCTAATAACTCCTTCTCTCACGCTTATTTGTTTTCAGGTTCCAGAGGCACGGGAAAAACTACAACAGCTAAAGTTTTTGCAAAAGCTATAAACTGCTTAAGTGAAAATAAAGAAAAGCCTTGCAATCAATGTAAAATTTGTAAAGGCATTTCAAATAATACTATTCCAGACGTTATAGAATTTGATGCTGCTTCCAATAAAGGGATAAATGAAATTAGAGAAATCATTAGTAATGTTAATTTAATGCCTTTTAAATCTAAATACAAGGTTTACATTATTGATGAAATTCATATGTTATCAATTCCGGCTTTTAATGCATTGTTAAAAACATTAGAGGACCCTCCAGAACACGTTATATTTATATTTGCTACTACTGAATATAGTAAGGTGCCAGCAACTATTGTATCAAGGTGTCAACAATATTTATTTAAATTGATTTCAATTGCACAGATAGAAAATTCTATTACAAATATTTTAAAATTACAAAATATTCAATATGAAAAGGAAGCTATCAGAGAGGTGGCTTTATTGGCTAAAGGCAGTTTAAGAGACGCTTTAAGTATTTTGGAGCAGTTAATTATGTTTTGTGATAAAGATATTTTAACTAATGCAGTGGTTTATAAAGTATTTTCATTAATTTCATACGAAGAAAAAACTGATTTCATTTATAATATTTTATTCAAAAAATCAGAAAAGGTTTTTATTAATTTATCTAATTTTAAAAAAGCTAATATTAGTTTTGATAAATTAACAATGGATATTATTATAATTTTAAAAGAAATTTTAGAATATAAAATAACTAATAACGAAGAATTTCTTCAAACAAATTCACAAATTTTTGCAAAAAAAATTATTAAAGAATTTAATTTTGTAAAAATAGAAAAAATTTTATCAATATTTATTGAATTTTTTCTTTTAATCAAAAATTCAAACATACCTGATATATATTTTGAATTAGCTATTCTTAAATGTCTAGAATTTTTATCAGTGATCGATGAAGATGTTAAAAAAGCGGATAAAACATTTAAAGATAAAGAAAAGACATTAAAAATTCATAAAACAGACAAACAAATTCCTGTTTTGAATAAAATAGAAATTAATAATTCTAATGTTGCAACTAATCCGCACAATAATTTTTCAATTAATTCCAAGTTAATTGAAAACCAATCAGTTATTAATAAAACTAATGAATATAAAGAATCGAATTTAAGACCGGAACAACCTAAAGATAACGCAGAATTAAGAAATTATATACAGTCGCAAGCGAATATTTTTGATATGCCAGAAATTCCAATGAACATGAACTTAATTTTTAAAATAATAATTCAAGCAAACGGCCAATTAAGAAAACGGAGTTCTGAAATACTAGAAGCTTTTTTTGAAAACAAATTTAATGATAAAAACAAACTTATAAGTTTATACAATATGCCAATTAAAGCAGCTTCTAATAATTATTTAATTATAGTTACGCCTTTAGAATCAAATGTCAAATGAATTTATAGTCAATTAGCTACTAATTATGCAGAACAAACCTTAACTAAACTTTTTCAACAACCTACTGCAATTATACCTGTTTCGATAAAGGAATGAGCTAATATCGGAATTGAATATAGAAAATTACAACAGGCTAATAAACTTCCTAGCCCCATTGATATACCACCCGTAAGCGTTTATTTTGCAAATATACGTAACTACTTTCCTCAGGACATTCTAGTTTCAGAAAACACAAATGAAACACGAAATTTCAAGACAGGAAAAAAAATTTTTGATGATTATGAAGTAGTGGAGGAATAATATAATGAGTTCTATAGAATTTGAAAATTTAATTGAAAAATTTAAAAATGTTTGAGGTCTTTCATTTAAAAAAACTGAACAAAAATTAATTCATTTTATATATAATCCTGATGAAATATCTAATTTAATACAAGAATTAGAAAAATTGAAAAATTATGCAAACATATGCGATGTATGTTTTGCTTTGAGATTAGACAGCAAATGTACATTTTGTGATGACCCTTCTAGAGACCGAACCGCAATTTGTATAGTAGAAAACTATAGCATTGCTTTGAAAATTGATCAAACGAACTCCTATAACGGTATGTTTCATATATTAACTGAATTGATTAACCCAAAAGGAAATTTTGTAGACACTTCTAATAGCATTGAAGGATTATTAAAAAGGCTTAAAAAATCCTCATTTAATGAAGTGATTATTGCTACCCCCGCCACCACCGCAGGAGAATTCACAGCAAGAATCATTATACAAAAGATTAAAAAAATAAATCAATCTATAAAAATAACAATGTTGGCTAAAGGTATACCACTAGGGGGGTCTTTAGATTACATTGATACTTTCACATTATCAACATCATTAAAGAATAGAAAATAAAAATGCCTCTTATAGTTATAGAAGGAATTGATGGGGCGGGGAAATCTACCATTGCTCAAGCAATTTACAACATATTAGCCAAACAGAATAAAAAAGCTATTTTAACTCGAGAACCTGGTGGTTTAAAGATTGCAGAAAGTATCCGTAATATGCTTTTATCAAAAGAAAACACAGAGATGGAACCTTGAACCGAAACTTTACTCTATCTAGCTGCTCGAATGGAACATATATCTAAAGTAATTACCCCATCACTTAAGCAAGGTCTATTTGTTATTTGTGACCGTTTCATAGACTCAACTTTGGCCTATCAAGGGTACGGTAGAGGGGTTGATGTCACCAAACTTTCAGTCATTCAAAATTTATTGACCCCCGACATTAAACCGGATTTAGTTATTTTTGTGGATATGAACTACGAGGAAGTCGAAACAAGGTTAGTAGCCAGAGGCAAAAATACTAACAGATTTGATTTGGAATCTAAATTATTTTTTGACAAAGTTTATCATGGATTCAAAAAAATTATATTTTCGAACACAAACACAAAAAATAAATATTTTTTAATAAAAGGTGATTTGTCTAAAAACGAAACCGCAGCAATACTAAAAAATGTTTTAAAGTCAAAATGGGATTTCATTGAATAAATCAATTAAACATTGTTTCGACTATTTGTTAATTGATAGAAATTAAGTTGATCTACTGATTATTTAACTCGCCAATTAGCTGTATTTCTTAAACCTACACGCAAGTTAAAATTAATTATTTGCAATCCTGAATTGAATTTAACCAAAGGGAAACAACATTCCGAAAAAGCAAAAAAATCAATATGTTAACTTTAAACAACAAAAAAACATTTCTAAGAAATGTTTTTGTATAAAATGGCAAATGACTAATTATCTTAATAACGATCGACAATACCTGCTGGTGCTGGTGTAAACCCTAAATTTTGTGATCACAATCCTTGATTTGTAGAAAAGACAACAGTGCTGCTATTTGGCGATAATTGTGTAACGGCGTGGAACTGAATATCATTAGTGGATTTACCGGATAGAGGGTATTTTTTAAAATTGTGTGCATCTACGGAAAGATACAACCCCTTTGGGGTGCTAACGTAGAAGACACCACCAATGTATTTAACAGATGATATGCTAACACCTGTGACAACTTGTTCTCAACTAATTCCGCCATCATGAGACTCGTACAGACCTTTATCAGATGACGCTAATAACGTCCTGCCATTAGAAGTTAGCACAACGGAAGAAAATCTAACTCCCGATGTAGGTAATGATTTTAATTGAACTCAAGTTGTACTATGATCTGTTGAGGTGTAAACTCCTGTACTAGTGCAAATATAATAAGTTCCATTTATGAGAGTAGGACCTGCTCCGAAACTTGTTCCAGTTTGGAATCCTTTTTCCAATCGAGTAAATACAATATTTTTGTTCACAATACTTCCTCTAAATAAACCTTGAGGTCCAGCGGTAGCAAAAAGGTAATCCTCTAAGTGGCTTACAGAGTAAACTCATTTTTGTGCTAAGCTAACTCTTGACCATGAACTTCCCTTATCTGTGGATTTAAATACGCCACCATCTCCATACCCAACTTTGGTTCCTGCTGCAAAGTATTCATTGTGATATTCAATTGGGATTGCGTTAAATTTTCTAGCAATAAGACTTGGCAATTGAGTCCACTTTTTCGCCCCAGCTGTATCTGGAGCTGATCACATTCCATTATCTGCAGCCAAGAATAATTTTCCACCAAGCTCACCTACAGAATTAATATAAAATCCCGTACCTCATGTTAATTTTTGAACTGTTCATTTTTTAGCATCACTGGAGGTCCAAAGCCTATTTTTGCTGTATTCGGAGTCATACCCAGCAACTCAATATGTTCCATCTCGCCCTTGAATTACTTTAGAAGTTAAGTTAACGTCACTCGTACCGGACGAAGTATCTTGTTGGATAGGATTTGGTAAAGCGACTTTTAGTGTTATAGTAGCTTGTGATTGGTCCTCAGGGACATTAATAGTTGCTGTAACATCCTTGTACCCTTGTCCAGCTTTTAATTCATCGCCACTAAAAGAGATATCTTGAATTTCAGCTGTTGTTAATGATGGATTTTGGTATTGCAAAGCTTGACGAAGAATTTCTGAGTCTTCAGCAACATCAGTTTTGCTATTTGGCGTTATTTCTAAGTTAGTTACAGTAATTTTGTTTTTAATAGCATCAGCCATGTTAGCCGACTTTTCACCTCTCACAACATTGATTGACGAACTTGCCTTACCATCTGACCCTACTGTAATAGTCACGGCAACTGGTGTTGTCACACCAACTTTCAATGTTGTCTTACTATATGACAAATATGCTTCCTCTGCAGTGGTTAATTTAGCTAATGTTTGTA
>FXAL01024987.1:0-12151 GCA_900177555.1 Renilla reniformis
ATAAATACTCACAAAATTTAAGAGAAGTATATAATACAACAGAGTACATTTTTATCCTATTCTAATACAATCAAAGCTCTACTTACCAGAACATCTAACGGGACATCTTTGACTATTCCTTTGCCATTGAAGAGGTCTACTGAAAGTTGTTCAAGGGACAACTTCTCTTCTAGAAATTGTCCAACGTAATGGTGTAACAGATAACGACATGCCCGTTTCTTGATCGAGTCTGACCAAGGAAAATACCAAGGCATTGCGGTAGCCGCCGTCAACGGCGTACTTTCGTATTTTTATTTATTTTCAATGTATTATCTTTTTGATTGCCGTCATAATCTACATTTTGTTGTTGTTTTCGTTTTTGACGTGACCGCGCATCACTTCGAGAGGCTGAAACTACCGGAAGTCAGAAAATATGAAAGAAAAACCAGACGCTCTTTCATAGCTGTATATGGTTTTAATAATTTAGTGGTCAATAAAATTTATTGATTATATAAGGTATTTCCTAGTACTTATCGACATTACGCCACGTTTGTCTGAACGTGTGTTATATTGGTGAGACAACTCGCCACATCACCACGAGAATTAAGGAACACGTCACTACTGACAAAAACTCACATCTTTAAACATTTTGCGAATCCCGATTTGGTGTCGTCATTTCCGTCTTGCTATGTAGCCTGTTGTCCTATGCCGGAACTTCAGGGTTTGTTTATATGTGCAGTAAGCATGCGCACACAAGCAAAGATGCTCAAAACGCGCGGCGGGTGAATCATCATTTTAATTGTTTTAAAATCTTTTACTAACAATCATGGTATTTTGAATCAAATGTTTTGTAGTTAATTATCGTAAAGTAATTTATTTTCATTTTCTAAAACTCGTGTAGTTATATGTATTTGTTTCCAACTCAGCGGCGAACCTGAAGATATAACTTATTCGCAGTTGCACAGATAGGACGGACAGTAACCAGCGGCACAGTTGCTCTTGCACCAGGCATCCATCGCTGCGCTACCATTATTACTTTTACAACCCTTACCACCCGGTTGTACGGGTTCCTCGGTGACGGGGGGTGGTTGGGTGGTGGTAGTTTTGGCAGCAGGCCGACGGGTGGGTTTGGGCCTGGGCGGGTTCGGGCCACCTCCCGATCGAGGCACAATCCTAATATCGGCACAACTCACAAACGTCTCGGGTGTGGTGTTAATGTGGTTATTACCAGTTGACCATTTCCAACGTATCACACAGTGTTCACACGTTAATCCGCTGGGCAGTTTGAGAGGGATCTTGAAGTCGCGGCTAGCAGGGCTTGTCAAATACCATTTGTCATCACCCGATGGTGAGCGCACCACAAGACTTAGATCTTCTTCTTTAATCGGAGGATTGCCAAGCGCGCCGACGGTGAACTCGAAGAATCCTTTGTGATTAGCGGTGATTCTGATCACAGCGGTAAATGTTTGACCTAGTCAGTCATAAAAAGTCCAAAATAAATAATAAAATAAAAGAAATTCGGAAAGTAAGTTGAGGGGCGGCAGTAGCGTATCGAAGATTTTAATGTTCTCCAATTCTATTGGATCTCAATCACATAATAATGTGCTATTTTACAAAACCGTGATTGCCAATTCCGGAAACTCGTCTGGTGATCACGACATTTGGTGTGTTCTGAGAAAATAAATGTGACATCCCAACAAAAGCAAAAATGATACATATAAACACATAGCTTCAGATATAATATAGAAATGATTAAAACAATAGAAAACACTAAGAAAATAATGAAAACAATATTAACAAGAATAATGAAAAAATAATAAGGAAATAATGACACATGCAGAAAAGGGAATATAAAGATAAAAATAAAATTAAAAGTAAATGAAAGAAATATTGGAAAACTATAATGGAATATTTGTAATTCGATGAACGACCAACCTTCGTGATATGTCTTCACAATTGGCGGGTCTCTAGCATATGCCCCAGGGTAAACGTACTTGGGATTTTTCGCGTTATAGACATCACCACAGACACCACATTTACCCCCATGTGTATTCCATTGTACATGTCTACCACCACAGCTTAATTCGTTGTCCGTGTATTGTCTGGGTCCCGCGAAACCGAACCTCCAACGGCTTGCTCTGCCAGGGGGGTCGATCATCATGCCATGGCCGTTGACACGCGGTAAGATAAAGACACCCACGAAAATTGAAGCGACTATGAACAACATCTTTTCAGTAGCTGAAACGAGTTTTAATTAGTGATACATGCAATGCAGAAACGCTCCATATCACAGCGTACAGCTGAAGAATTTCTCGAGAAATATCAAAAGGAATGACTAGCGTTTTACATGCTCCTCTCATAATCTCCAGCAGCAATCGCGGACATTTTGAAAGGCATCACCACACCTTCTCTGAAATTTCGCATTACTTGAAAAATACCATTTAGGTCAAATTGATTGAAAAATACCACTTAGTTCACCAAAAATACTGTTTTATAGTTTTACATTTTGTTAGGAAGTAATGTTTGCGTTTTTCCCGTTAAAGAATGAATGCAGTACGACGAACAATGTTAAGTTTTCAATTTTTCTAATTCTTCAAAAAATATTTTTACCTTACCTTCCTTTAGCTTGCGGTGAACTAACTCGAAATGGCTTCTTCTTCGTAGTATTATAATGAAGATTAATAACTGCGTTTGTTTGTGGCGAAATGTAATTACAATAGTACAAAAGTCCGGGTTTACTCAGCTATCAGATTTCCACACAAACTACCGGTTCAGTGATTACTCAGGAGTTACTGATGTCGCCATTGAATAGAGTTTGTGCACGTTGGAACAGGGGTGTTTGTTCAGTTGTATTTCAGTTTTTACATTTCTTAATGGCTTATAATGGGAGTTTATACCTAATTCATCCAAGTGGTTTTCTTTCAGACAAAACCCATTCTTCCTTGCATGTACTAGTTACAAATTACAATGATGTTTCGTAATAATTATAGGTAGTTATCGCATTGATATTGTGACTAGCGAAGAATCTTCGTCAAAATGGCGAAACGTCATTTCGCAACGTTATTTTAATAAGCAAAGAAATTTCTTCAGCTACCTTTTTTGATTTCATTTCATAAAAATTACATTTTCTTATATATTATATCTATTTACATCGAGGATAGATGAATAATATATAGCTATATATAGCTATAAAGTTAGCTTAATCACATAGCGGCAAATTCACGCGACATTTCGTGATATATGCGTTGTATATACAAACATGCACAAAGATTTATATTACATTACTTATTTATATATATATTTAGCTTATATAACTACATGCGAGGTAAAATTCTCGTGTTACGTTGGTTATATTTTGGCACGTTCCCGTTGCGCACTGCGGCATTTCCCTCGTGCATTCGTCGACGTCACATGTTCCAAGAACGAATACATTATCTGCGGAAGCGCTCTGAAAACCTGACTGGTTAACAAGTTCAACCAGCGTTGCATTATCGCCGCTGTGATACACAGCGTTATATTTTGAAAAGCAAGCTAAGTTGTTCATGCGACTAACGGGTCGCATATTATATGCCGAGCATAAACGTTGATAATCACGACACCATGACTCTAGCTTAGACTGACGATGTAAAGGAATGTGAACTTTTAGCATGAAATAACCGTTATGCTTTGGTCCGACCGGCGAACTATCCAACACAAGGAAATTCGATACGGCGGGTATATTTTCAACGCACAGACCATAGACTGTTCGCGCTTGGGTAGCTCCGTTCAGGCAATGAAGCGAGTCGCTACAATTCTGATCCGATGGATACTCAGAGCAGCCAGCATCGCTGCATGCCTTGAAGGCAAAAGTGTTACCATATTTGGCATCGGTGAAGCCGGCCTTGGTAGCCAACGAATGGACGCCGTCGGTGAAATATGACGTCATTTCACTTGGGAGGATAACGCCGTCATACTGCGCATGACATTTGCGGCGTTCAGATGTCTCGATGTCTGATGGCAGGATAACAGGACTCTGCCCAATCGCATGGCAAAGCTTCGTGTAGTCACTACACCACGTCTTGGACACCCAATCGTACGCAAAGCTCGCGGACACTACAGTGAGGACAACACCGGGAATTGCTACCCTCTTGGTGTCGGAGATCTGGAATATGGGCTGGTCAGACAAGCAAATAGCATATACGTTCTTCCCGGCGCTAGCGGCCCGCAAACAAGACAAGCCTTGGCCACATTGAGCAGGAAGATATTTGGAACAACTTTGGGCATTACATGTTTTAAAAACGAAAGCGCTATTGGGTGTGGCCGCTGAGAAACCGGCCTGTTTAGCTATGTTGGATGCAGTTGTGGAGGCTGTATAGCAAGGAATGCCTTCTTGGAATGTAGCGCCATATTGTTGTAGACATCCATATTTCTCTTCATTTCTCTCACACGCCACAGGCAATCTACCGTATTGTGCACACAACTTCTCATAATCCCGACACCAGCTTTCTGTCTTGGATAAGCCGTGACTTGCGAGTTTCGCTTCGATAACGAAGTAGTTTACGCCGCTAAATTCTACATGCGATGTCTTGACTACGTTGAAGTTGGTTGACGGATCAACGCACAGCGTGTACACCTCTCTGTCCGAAAGCTCCGTGCTCACGCAGCCCAAGGCACTGTCACATTTTGCCGTGTCTAACATGGATGGACAGTTGTTACAACTATGAAAAACAAACGTATTTGTAGGTGAAGCTTTTGTGTATCCGGCACTTTTAGATATTGCACTTGCAACTGTCGTATCATCGCAACCAAGTTGGTCATCAGCCGGCATATACGAGTTATACGACGTTGCACACGTGGCATACGCCGGTGTCTGGATAGCCGCCGCACCACAGCCTGTGGGACGCATTTGGTATGTTTCACATAACTTCTGATAATCACCACACCAGTTTGCCTGCCGTGATCTACCATCAGCTGGAAGTCGACTTTTTACAACCAAGTAACCAGCTTTCGTCTTGGTACTGAGTACCTCGAAGTTGTGACTCTTCTTCGGTGACACGCATACAGTATACACCATGCGGTCATTATGGTCATAACGTAGGCATGGTAGGCCCTCGGAGCAGTTCGTGGATAACGTCTCCAGAGTCCCGTTGCACTTAGCGAATCCAAACGAGTTGCTTGGGGATGCTCTGGCGAAACCTGCCTCGTTTGCAAGTTTAGCAATGATATCGTTAGGGTTGCATTGTAATTCGTCACCAGGCAATAAGTACGAATCGTACCAGGTGTGGCAGTTGGTCGTGTAGTTGTCAGCCGACGGTTCACCACAACCGGTTGGAAGTTCGTTGTAAGATGCACATAAGTCCTTGTAGTCACGCGCCCAGTCTCGGTGATGCGGGGAGGCCGGCTCTCTTAGTGAAGCTTGGATCACGCGGAATACATATCCCCCACGACGAACATGCCTGGTTGCCATAGGCGTAAAGCCTAGCCGTGTGTTTACAGCACATACGGTATACACCTCGTTGTTCATCATTGGCCATCTCAAGCGATCCAGGCTGTTATCGATTATACTAGTCAGAGTATCGGAACAAGAATCACAGCTTTTAAACAAAATGGAATTAAATGTTTTCGCTTCGGTGAAGCCGGCACTTGCCGCGACAGATCTTGCCCAACGCGTGGTGACTATTGCATTGTATTTCTCTTTACACGCGTCGGACGCGCCCCTTAGGACAGGTTTCATGTTGAGTGATTCGCATAAGCGTTGGTAGTCCGTGCACCACGAATCGTGAAGCGATTTCGGGTCGAGGATCCTGGCTCTCACGGCTGTATATTGCATATCATGAGTCCCGTCGAAATACTGTTTCTTCTCACTGACGTGAAAGTTGCTGTCAGAATTTGATATCAAACAAGCCGTATAGACCGGTCTGGCTATATTATCGGCGTTTAAGCAGTGTAACGATTGACTACAGCCTGTATCTGGTAGCGTTGATGCACAGTCGTTACAATCATACAGCGAGAAAGTGTTGAACTGAGACGACTCCTTGTAGCCAGCCGTTTGAGCGAGGCGTGAGACGAAATCATTTGACGGACAACTGTGGTCCACGTTAGTCAACAGGGTGGCTTCATGGTCACTGGCGCACTTCCCGTATCCTGGTTCATCACTGTATTGTCGCGGACATGCTAATGGAGACGAGCGCAGAGTTTGACAGAGATTTGTATAATCCTGACACCAACTTTGGGACTTGGAGTTCGACGATAACGTATTTGCTTTAACGACAAGATATTCACGTCCTAAACTGGTCACTTTCCGTGTTCCTAAATAAGAAAATTCCACTCGATAAACTATGATACCTATGCCTTTGAAAAGAGGTATGTTGACGTACCTGTGACTCGGAAATTGGTACCAACACTTGGTCTCATGCATACTGTTGTAACCTCGCCTGACACTCGCGCCAGAGAACTGTCGCTTAAGAAATGACACTCTGTTTCCACACGAACAACGTTGTCCTGATACACGCTCATGTTATAATACGTAATTGTCAATTTCTTCTCCGACAAGTCAAGTACGGACAAGTTGCATAAGCTGTCTTTGAAGTGCACATCCAGTTCGATACCATCAAACATGAGTGGTGGATTGACTGATGGTAATATAAGACAGTACTCGTTTTTCTGGTCAACTCGTGTGATATTGGCCACGTATGGTACATTGTTGTAGTATTTATTGACTTGGGAGCAATGTTGACTTGGTGCATTGTTGCTACAGGAATCACGCGCACAGTCGTCCATTGCGAAACTTGTATTCACCGAAGAATCCAGAAAGCCTGCTGCTTGCGCGATACTGAAAACAACATCTGGACACGCACTCGGTTCTACAACATTTATTGGGTCGTAGTTATACGTACACAACTGTTGCTCGTCGCTGCCAGTCTTACAAGTAAAAGGATGCATCATATATCCTTCACAGAGCTTCTGATAATCATCACACCATGTTGAGTATTTTGACAAACCATGGGCAGGTATCTTAGCCTCAATAACCATGTAATCCTGGTCAGTGACAGTTATGGACTTGGTTGCTAGTACCTCGTAAGCGCTGTCCGAAGAAGCACATACTGTATAGACGATACGGTTATCAGGGTTAAAGTTGAATTTTCCAAATGCTTTACTGGTGTAATACGATTTTGTGCAGTGGTGCGGTGAACAGGAACGAAACGCTATTGTGTTATCTGCATTGGCGTCCGCGAATCCGGCTGATCTGGCGACTATGTGCGTATTCGCGGTATCTGAGCACTGGAAGGCCGCATCAGAGAACATTAATGCGTCGTATTCTTCACGGCACTGCGCGTGCTCCTCCACGTTATCCATGGCCTTGGGACAACCAACAGGCCTCGAGCCGTAAGATTGGCAAAGCCTGGAGTAATCCTGACACCAGTTTTCATGCAGCGATAGACCATCCGCTGGTATCTCTGCCATTATGACAGCAACATATGCCCCGCGATGCGGAACAATTTGTTTTTCCAGTACCTTGAAGTTACTATCTGAGTCTGAACACACAACGTACATATCAGACATTATATTCGCATCCTCCCAAACATCGTTGAATGTTGATCTACACTCTGTACACTCCCACAAACCTAACGTTTGGTTCTTAGTCGTTGTGAATCCGGATTTTGTCACGATATGAAACAACTCGTCATTAGCAGGACAGGAGAAGCCGTTTAACATGACAGCGTCGTACAGAACACGACAATCGCGCGGATTTTTGGCAAGCACCGCGTCTTTCCCACATCCAACGGGTCTTTTACCAAAAGAATGACACAAGCTTTTGTAATCCTCGCACCATCCTTTGAAGCTGATACCTGAAGCATGAACGCTAGCCCGCACCACCGTATACGTTCGCTTGTCGTCCGTCACCTCTCTAGATTCCTTCAACATGAAACTAGAGTCGGCGGGTTTGGCGCAAAATGTGTAGAACGGCGTAGAAAAGTTGTGGGTGAATGCAGAAACATCTGTGATGCTCTGCCCACATTTATCAACATCGTTGCTATTGCTTAGTAACTCAATAACACTTTCCTCGTTGACGCCTGGGAATAAATCCCGTGTCAAATTGGTTATGATCTCTTTACTTGGACATGCATCGTGTTGCAAATAAAAGTTGTAATCTTCTCGATGTCTGTAGGTAGTCGGGTCACCCCACAGCGGACAGAGGACAGGGCGTTGACCTATAGATCCACACATTGAGTTGTAGTCGTCACACCAATCGCTGCTATGGTTCGCTTTCAACTCCACTTCAATAACACTGATGTTCATGTTTCCAAATAAGGTTTCTTTGGCTTCAACTACGTCGAAGGAACTTGGCAAAGGCATGCACTGAAAACTCTTGGTTACATCACTCGAGATGACGTCTATGGTGACAAATTGTTCATGGTTAGCACCACAACATGTAATGTCCAACACCGGATCGCTGATGTTACACCACACTGGTTGCAAATTAAAAGAACCACAGGCGTGATAGTAGTCTTCGCACCATGTACCATACCTTGGTAGGTCATTGGTTGACAGTGATCGGGTGTTCAGTGTCACAAGCGGTTGTACACCATGAAAATGGTCAAAGCTTCTCAATTGTACGACCATGTTACTATCCCAGTCGGTACAAACTGTATAATATTCACGGTGTACATTACTCAAGCAGTTTAATCCGTCGGAACATTGGTTGGACAGTGTTCTTGGACAATCCGCGTCGTCACAGGATGAAAAAGTAAACGTATTGGAAGCCGTTGCTTTAGGGAACCCAGCCATTTTGGCAAGAACTGTCACATCAACTGCTATGTTTGCTACTGCTACATCGTAGTCATGTATGCATTTGGTTTTCTGAAGTGGATTCAAATGCGTAAAAGAAACAGGCCTCAGTTCATTCGCTGCACATAATTTACTGTAATCCTGACACCAGTTGTTGTGCTTCGATTGACCATGTGCAGGTACGGATGTTCTAAAGACAACGTATCGTTTGTCGTCGTAGTTGACGCTTTTCTTATCGTGTACGTTAAAAGAGCTATCAGCTGACGCGGTGCACAGAACGAATACAGCATCGTCGTCGGTCAAGTGCCCTATCGTATGACAGTTACCCTGATTAATGAACGTGTCTTGTTTATACAACCACGGATGCTCATTATCACCAATATATTCTGAAACCTTTAACCCCAATGCCGCTTCTGAAGTATCCAATGTAAGACTATAAGACCCACAAAGGGTTCTATAATCGGAACAAGTCGCTCCAGAAGACATGCTAGCTTTAACAGCCGTGTATTTGAATCCCTCCGCAGTTTGGATGTTTTGTGTTTCCTCCGCAATTAAAGAGATATTTGGCTTGATGCATACGGTATACACCGGTTTACAAACATCCACGTCTGATATGAAGTTATCTGTTTCGGTGAAATTTTTAACGCATGTCGTGTCGTTGCAGAACGTGAAAGCAAACGTGTTGTTGGCATCTATGTAGCCAGCCTGGTCGGCCAGAAATGAGATACTATTGTGAAGAGGGTAGGTCAGGGAGTGATTCG
This sequence comes from Renilla reniformis, assembly GCA_900177555.1. NCBI lineage: Eukaryota > Metazoa > Cnidaria > Anthozoa > Scleralcyonacea > Renillidae > Renilla > Renilla reniformis. Next base: position 9,510 of record FXAL01024987.1, read on the forward strand.
TCGTTATATACGACTGATATGTGTTGCGGCAGTCGGAATACGCAGTATCTGAGGCGGTTTTGTCTTCACAGCCGGTAGGGCGGTATCCATACGATAAGCATAATGATTTGTAATCCTCGCACCAATTTTTCGTTCGTGACACGCCGTGTGTCGGCAGCCATGCTTGAATAACAAGATACTCCATTCCGTCGTGTTGCGCTGTCGCTGTGGATACGACGTCAAAATTACTGTGGTGACCGTGGCAGATGGCGTAAGCAGTATCAACGTCCGTTGTTGTATAAGGTTGCGAGGCAAATGATATTAACCCAGGGTGGGAAGAATCCAAAACTCCTGCTTTCTTGAGAATTGCTTGCTGGACATGGTCGTCGCATTTTGATTCAAAAGCGACTTGGCTCCTTGTTTGGGGTGGGCAATTAGAGGTGTGAGAGGGTATAGGTGATGGAGAAATGGGCGTTGTAGTACATTTGATGGTCGTATACCCATATTTAGCACATAAGTCGTCGTATACCGATGCCATATTCGAAGTACGCGGATCTACTTTGATTGCAAGAAAGCCATTTCCGTTGTGAGTTGTTGTTCCAGTCTGAACGACATCCAAAGCGGGGTTAGCCTTCGAGCACGCTGTATAGACCACGTTCGAAGACAAACAACCGATTCCCTTATCGGTACAGTCGTCAAATGGGAGAAACGAAGAACATTCTGTGCATTTATGAAGTGCAAACGAGTTGGACGTAGCTGCATTCGTGAATCCAGCCGTTTTGGCCAGATTAGCGACTTGCAATTCGGAGTAACAGCTGTTAGGATCCGCCCATATATTCAGTGAGTTGTAATCTTCGCGACAACTTGAGTATCTTTCGTCTTGTGTTGTGCCACAGCCAAGCGGATGGAATCCATAGGCGTTGCACAGCGTTTTGTAATCCATACACCAAGTGGATTGCGTGGATCGCCGGTCATGTGGGATCCGTGTTTGAAAGGCAAGGGCAGCCGTTCCGTCGATGGTGGTAGCTTTCGTATCCAATACTGTGAAACTTGTTTTGAGTTCGGTGCACAAGGCGTGGTAGTACGTATCGGAATTATTTAAACAGTCCAAGCTAAGGCACGAAGGGAGGTTTTTACTGCATAACCCTGAAGAGCAATTCGTGAAAGTGAATTGAGCTGTTGTTTGAGGCAAACCAGCTTTCTTTCCAATATTGCTCACTTGTAGACCATCGCAGCCGATATGAGTTGACATCACTGCAAAGTAGTCTTTGTTACACTGAGATGGGGTAGTCTGTGACCGACTGTGACACTGGACTGGTTGTTTACCATACGATTCGCACAGATATTGGTAATCTTCACACCAACTATCGTGTCGTGATTCGCTTGACGTTGGTTTTACATATAAAGCCAGAAAATCCACACCATCCACCGTGGTGGCTTTTTTATCATGCACCAAGAAATTGCTATCAGGGTCACTGCATAATGTGTACACCTCCCTATCCTTAACAGCACGATTGATACACGACAGTGCACCATGGCAACCGGATGACGGCAGCACGTCGGTGCAGTTGTTATCTTGGCAGTGGTGGAAGCCGAAGGAGTTTGATGCGGTTGCTCCGTTGTAGCCAGCGAGTTTGGCGATCATGGCTACGTTGAGGTTGGGAGGGCAACCCAGCGTGTCTTCCCGATTCATAACTGAGTCATACTTCGCGAGGCATTGCTCGACTGCGTTGATGTGATTCGAGGAGCGACCACAGCCAGTAGGGCGCAGTTGCCCAAGAGAATAACAAAGAGCTTCGTATTCATGACACCACGTTGGTAATATGGAGCGACCATCTTCTGGTATTCTGGCATGAACCACGAGATAAGTTTGACCACTGACAGCATGGTGGTAACTGCTGGTATCTAGTACCTCGAAAGCACTTGTTGTAACTGTAAACGAAGCATATAAAAATGTTAATAAATATCTTAGTGTCTACGAGTGCATTGTTGGTCCACACTTCTGAATAGAACCGAACTAAAGAAATGTAGATTGAATAACACACCTTGTTCACAATTGACGCCATAGTCGTTTTCTCGACAATGACAAGAATAAGTATTTAAGCCATCGATGCATAGTCCGCCATTTTGGCAAGGAAGGCTTGCACATTCGTCTGTCTCTGAGAAGAAAAAAAAATCAGTTTCAATTTTTTCCGATAGTCAATCCCATACCAAGTCAATCAATCAATATTTCATCGCAACTCATCGATGATCACCACTTACCGATCTCACACCGAGTTCCGACGAAACCTTGCGGACAGTTGCATGAATATAATCCTCCATTATCCACACATGTACCACCATTATCACACGACATTTCACAATGAACGATTTCTATAAACAAATAAAGTATTTTTCAACAATGGTATTTGTCAAAGTAAACCATGCATTGCGCGCTTGAGTTATTGTGTTTATACTACAATTTTCATATCAAGTTATCAATTCAATTATATTCTGATACAACATAATGATCTATCGTCTTATGTCTTGGAATAAAAAATATTTAATACCATCGAAAAAAATATTATATCGAGACCAAGGTTCGCACTCGATAGCCTGACACTTGCTGCAGTTAATTTGCATTTTTTTTTAATAAAAAAATATAGGAAGATGTGGATTCGCAC
>FXAL01025001.1:0-10244 GCA_900177555.1 Renilla reniformis
AACATATGTGCCTTACACATATACCATAAAGACAAACTATAAACAGTCAAACCGACTCCTAGGTGGAAATCCATTAAATGAAAAAGCTTAGAAGAAATTAGTCTTCACCTTTTCCTCATTTCAGCAACTTCTTCATCGACAACATCCAAAGCTTTCTTCAATTTTGTCAAACGAGATTGAGATTTATTAAGATTCCTGTTTGAGAAAAGATGTACTGTTACACGTGTTTTATATTAAAAAAGGATGTTTTATATTAAAAAAAAGCTTCGGAGGGGAATTCGGAACTTATCGTTCATGTCAAGTATTGCAGGGTGTTGGAGAAGGGCGGGATGCATGTAATGCATACATATATATGTGTACATTCATTGGTTTCGATCATTTGTGAAGTTACGCAAGAAATCTGTAAAAATTAAACATTTAGGAAAGCATATATACTTTTGGAGTTTTTCTTGTTCTTGTTCCAGAGGTTCTATTTTTTCGAGAACTTCAGAGTACTTTATATTCGCTTTTACCCAGGATGCCAACGGAGCCGCAGCAACGCTAGCACGTTTTGCAAACTACAACGAACATAAGGGAATGACATCGACATTTGATTTAAAAACTGGCGTCTGCAACACTCTTCAATCACTTGGTGTATTATACCATGTTATGTCATTAAACTGGATTATTCAAAAGTTAAAGATTTTGGACTCAAATTTAGTTACATTTACATATACACTGTGTTGTAATTACGAATACCTTTGGATCAAAAGAGTTAGCATTCTTATCGAGGAGTTCTTGAACACTCGCTCTAATTTCAGGTGTTATTTTACGTGCATCGAAAGAACAAATCTCATCTTTGACTCCTCTCTTAGCCAGGAAACTACACAACAGAAAATTATGTTAATTATTTGAGACTGGTGAACGAATGGTACAATCTTCAATCATAAATAGCGCTTACCCACGCTCCCGAAACGTTTTCAAGTTACATACGGAAACCTGGATTATCTTTCGGATCAAGTGATGTATAAACCCACCTTTTCATGCTGACCCATGAAGTGTCAAATATGCCCATAAGACGGAGTACAGCTTCGAGGATATCTCTAATAACATCAGGTGGCATTCTCAAGGAACGGATTTCAGAGAGTGAATCTGGTTTGATATTTCCAACCGCGTCTTTCGCTTCGCGAATAAGTGGCTCGATCTCAGAAAACTCGATATCGATAGCCTTTTTACGTTTTTCTAACTTGGTGGATTCTTCGCCTTGTTTTTGTTTCAATACTTCCATTTCACTTTTCTGCTCGCTGGCTCGCTACATCATTCAAAAAAATATAAAAAAATAGGTGAGCTTGGTATTGTGGTAAGTTTACTCAAAGTAATGGGTCGTACAAATTTATGACTGGGAAGTTATTTTTTTACATGTAGAGATAAATTCTGAAGACTCTCTGCTTTCCTGTGTGGATTATGTGTGTAATATTTCAGTATGTTCCACGGTCAATTGGTTATATCATGAGCAAGAGAGAAAGACGTAAACACAAACGTTCTCCAGTCCCAGCACCATTGATGCACATGTGGAAAAACGTAATTGCGTTCATGGAATGAGCAGGCGCTCTGTGGAAAAGGACATTTTAAGGACATGAAGGGTATTTTGAAGTGGTTGTTACTTAAAAACAATTATATTCAGAGAAATCAATCATGGCGCAAAAATGATAATTCATGGCAGAAGAATATTTCTATCCATTTTTAAAGATACAGATCCAATTGTGTTCATTACATAGTGAATGAACAAGTACATACAAGTACACACATGAACCAGTACATACAAGTACATACATACCTGCATACTGGCTGTGATTTCCTGTAGAGCTACATCTGCTTCGGCTTGTTTTTCCGCAAGTTCACTGCTCTGGTGAGCTGCTTTTTGTTTCAGACTGTGTACTAAATCTTTCGCTTCTGTGAGTTTGGAAACCCCGGCCTGAAAGAAATAAGGTGTAGTTTAGTGCGATACATATTGCTGATATTTGACTATGTTCAGTTTTGATCAAGTCAATGATCAAATTTCGAAACAATTTTGAAAGCCAATTACACGACACATACATTGATCGGCAGTACTTTGAATTACGAAACACTATCGTTTCCCTTTGAAATGGTATACATACCTGTAGATGTTGTTGTTTTGTTACGATTCCTTGTTTCTTCTCAGCAAAGATTGCCTTATATGTCTTCAAATAAGTTATGTATTTGCGCGGAGTTGCAGTGCGATCTAGACACGATTCGTGAATATTCAGGAAGGTTTTTGAAATAGATTCTCCATTTTCGGAACCTTTGCTAGATTTTCCTTTTGAATATATTTCCTCTTCCGTCAAAAACATCATCGGGACTAAAAACATAATATTGGAAGTAGATTTCAAGTTTTCGAATGAAAGCCAAATGGCGAAAAATATCATCTTTCATGGATTGGAAGAAAAGATGGCGGTAAAGCAAGCAAGGCAAACTGACGTTCTAATCCTACTTCGCTTTCGATGTAAAACGTAATTTTGGCGATGATTTGAAAGATGACGTTTTCCACTAATCTAATATAATCAATGAACCTTCAATCAATCTGATACCCAATAGAACTTTTTTCATGAAATTATAACTGAAGTCTAAACCATATTTTTGTGCTGGATCATGGCGCCATTCTTCTCTATCACAAGTTTCACGTTTCATGGTATATTATAGCTAATTTCCTGGGATATGTTCAACAAGTTACGATTACTGATTATTTCATTGAAATAATACTTTTACCTTTCAACATACTATCGCGGCTCCAGCCTTCCATCCATTTGAAAGAGCAGCTTTTGAAAAAGCTCGGATTCGATTCACAATTTGCAGTAAACGTCGAAGATGAATAATCCATGATCAAAACCACATGGAGATTCTTACTGACACGAGAAGCAAAGTAAGAAAATAACGTTCCACGGAAGCCATCCTGAGACGCTTGATCTCTCAGTGGAGTCAGAAGTGGCTCGAGTTCTTCGGGAGTATATAATCCAGGGACTTCGCCTGCACTTAATAAACTATTGATAAGTTCGAGGAAAGATGGGTCAGTAAATTGGTGATCTTCTAACAGGAGAACTGTCTGTTCGCCTTCAATACCAGTTAACTGCATGACCTGGATTAACAGGAGATATATTCCTTAGTAGCTAGTTGTTGATGATCCAAATTACTGGAATCTTTCATTTAGTATATTGACGAATCAAATTGATGAGATTAAGTAGTTCTGTGCATGAGCAAAGTTCATGATGGTAAAATAAAAATCGAGCATAATGGGTTGGCGGAACTTGGTATTTTACGCAAGACGAGGTCGAAATCAGTGATAATAACATTATATAAATCTCATTTGCCGGATGTAATAACAGGATTAATGTTTACATTTGTATATACAGGCGGAGGACGGATTTGACCTCACTTTCAAATTCCGGGATAGCCATTCATATAACATCAACACACGATCAGTCTAATATTATTTACTCCACTCACCGTTTTGAGATCAGTTTTAAACTGCTTCAAGTGATAGCCACGCGAGATTTTCGGTGTGAATAACTCAATGCTGTGCATATGAGCTACAAGGGAAACTGCAGTCCTGCGACCAACTCCGCTGCGACCAGCCATTAATAGAGAACCACCGGGTTTGGTCAAAACACGATCAACGCAAGCAATATTTTCAAGAACTTCAGAAAATATCAAAATATCCAATTCACGGTTTTCGCGACCTATATAGATTATCAAAACAATGGATAATAGGAAAGGGACGGTAAGAAAATTTCAGAAGACAACACGACCAAGAGCATGATAAGTCTACAGAGCTACTTAAAATATGAAAATATACGGCATATCCCATCTTGAAATCAAAGAACGTGACTGAAGGTAGTACTCGTATGGATATATCTAGCCAACTTTGTTATTTTGATTTCAGGATCATTGTCAGACAGTTATATCCGACTTGTTTGCACAACACTGGTCATCTTTAGTTGATGAAATGTGTTGCCTCGTTCAAACACAACTTGAAATATCGAGCATCGTCCGAGCCAGTGTTAAGTTCTCTCATTTTGCGAAAAAGCTTAGCAAAACAATTGTAATCACTTGAGGTTGTCGAGAAAAACCTGCTTCATTGATCAGTACATCTTATTTCGCTCATTCAAATCGCCAAACGGAAAAGATCTTCTAAGTCATGATAAATCAGTCCGAAATGTACTATACTGTATCTTGTGTTTGATTAGAAAGGCAATTTATGAGTTTCCTTTTTCAAAAGAATACAAGGGAATAATATGAATTGAAACTTTGAACTTACCATAAGTTATCATTCCTTTTGTGAGGACTTGTTTCAAGTCAGAGGCGCTTAAACGACCCAAAGGGCGACCGAATGCCGCGTAAGCAGAAATAGCATTGGTTCCAGGATTTGATTCGGAGTTATCAGCTGCAACAGCTTTGGCTGAGCCACCCCATGTGACGTAATAGAAGTTGTCTAAGTCATCAAGATGGACGGACCAATCAGATCGTATCACCGATTTGATAATACTGTCGCATTTTTCTTCATGTTCCCCAACCATGCGGTCTTTGAAAAGACGCCGACCTTCATACGCAGTGATCTCCAATAAATGATCAGCGGTCGCACCAACCGAGGAACTGTCGCACACGTATCTGAATAACGCTAACACCCAATTGGTGAGATCACGAGGGGTAAAAAGGTAATGGGATCTGTCATCCACGGTAAACTTGGAACGTGCCTGAAGAATACGTTTTTCAACATATTTTAATTATAGTTATTTCTATTATTTATACAGGTCACTTTCCAACCAATCATAGTCAATTTTGATGGTGGAAGGCATTAACGTCGAGGTTTAGTAACATCAAAAATTGACAACATATCGTCACTTCGTTCGCCCAATCAAATTTTCCCACAGCAATCAACCATAAATCAATGACGATGTCCTGGATTGTCACTGGTTGACTATAGCAATGGAAATTCTATAGGGACTTGAAGAGCAAGATGCGCAAACCCTTGCAAAAACAAAGTTCAACATATGTAACTTGTTTTATTGTATTTAATTCTTCCAAACAATGTAATCCACGTGAATCCATAAACTGGTTATATACACTTTAACCTGCTTTTTATCCATCATGTTTACCTGTTCATAAATGGCAACCATGGTATGCGCAAGGGCCTGGATGTTTCTTACAGCACCCCAAACAGCATGGGAAGATAAAGTATGGTGTAAAACAGGTCGTAGATATGCGCTATATATTGCTTGTAGCTGTTCGGTGTCCGGATAGCTATTGAATGAAAATACATAAGTTAAAACTATATCGCTATTGAGTTAGGATAATATACAGTTCATGTGTGCTTGTATGGATGATGTCATTACTCATTCTGTCCAGGTCGGAAGGACACTCAAATTTTTCCCGTATAGGAAATTTTTATCGAATTAAATATGCGCGGATTAGCTAGAATAGCTACAGTGAACGTTTCGCGCATGTGCAAACAGGAAATATTGCCTATCCAAAGATAGTTTTCCCGAGTGGAACGGGCCGTTATCTATGATTTTCAATTACGGGTTAAACTGAAATCTTCAGCTTGCAAGTATCGCAAATATATCACAGCTTAACCAAGTTGTCAAACCAGCTTCGCAACCGTAGCTACAAATAGCCATATGTATATGCAAATCTGTAACATACTCAATAGCACAAATGCGAACAACTGATGTAAAGCGACTGGATAATTTATGGCGACCCAAGCCACTTCCAGCTGTCATCGAGGCCACAATCTGAACACCTTCCAAACCAACCCATTCGAGATTTGAATCATAAAATCCCTTATATGTCAACACCTAGATAAGCAAAAATAGAAATAATTGAGCAATGAAAAACAGCAAAAGAAATATTTATTCCGGTAGCCTTTTCATTCTTGTTGACTGGTCGGCCAATGGAGATGCGTTTTTTCTCAATTATATTGTATATTTCTATACATATTTCTTTATTTTTTTTCGGTTCGAAATCATATTTTAGCGTTTTCTGCAATCTGATTGGCTACGCCAGCGGTCCGTACGGACCGCGCGTGTTCAAATGAAGAGTTTATGTTCCCTGCGCACGATAGAAAGAAAATAAATCTATTATTTACCGGTGTGGTCGGTCCGTATATGGAAATAATTCCCTATACGACCCCCCCTCATTCGGTAAATAACAAATATGTATTCATGTTTTGCCTGATTTATTTTTCAAATCATATATGAAAGCAGTGCAGAAGTTTACCTGCTGTATGAAGGCAATGAGTTGACTTGTGCCCCATTTATCAGGCCTTGGCAGGTTAAGGTCCTTTAGATACAATATTAATCTTTCACAGTCTTTTGGCCGATACACTCGACCAGTATTTGAACTAATTACCATACACGTTTGCTGTAATTTCTGCAACACATGAACAGGCGATGTTTGTGCGCTGCAATGGACCATGGCAACTTGAGTTGAACGTAGATTCTCAAAACAATGACGAAGCAACAACCTAAAAGAAGGATATATAAAAAGAACTATAGAGTAATAATATAACACTACTTTTAAAAAAAATGATATTTGTGGGTATTTTCGACTAATTTCACCCCGCCCTAAACACAAACTAACTATTTTGATATATCATGTTGACACTCGTAGTTATATAGGCATTCAAGGCGGTATTCATGGACCCATTCATGTGGAAACTACTTGAATTAATAAATAAAATTTGTTCGGAATTGCCATGTTTATAAGAAAAATATAGCATGGAAGGCCGCATTGTACAATGCTGCTTTTTGTCTTGCGACACTGACATATGCGACCGCCTTCAGAACTGTCAATCAAATATGGCTGATACATTTTCTCAAGTTCAAGTGAAGAAGAAAGCCTTGGCGAAAATGCAACTCAATCGGCTCGTTGAAGCAGGTTCGTTGAAGTCGGAGTTTGAAATATTTTATTGTGATAAGAAATAATTACAAACACTAATTAAAAATTCGAGAACATTGAGCAACTTTTCCAAATTTTGGAGCAAATTTCGAACATTTTCTTCGAAATTTGGTAGCACAAATTTTAGCTGCGCCTATCTTTAGGCAGTATTTGACATTGCGTGCGCACAGTTGTAGACCGGACGTGATCGTATTCTCCCAACATTTCCCCCGTGCATATCACACTCGTTTTCTATATATATATATTCATATATATATTATATATATTCATATACAAAAAAACAAAAAATAGAATGCGGGAACAAGCTTCAGAAAATGTTCAGATTAATTAATAGAACACAGTGTGTTAATCGCAGCAGGTAAAAATTGATATAAAAACACGATGCCTATTTCGATTGAAAAAAACTAATCAATTATTCACGTTGTCGGAACTGTCGATTCCCAATTAGCTACACGATTTTATATCCAAAGAAATCAGAGGCTGAACACAAGTCATCTCGAAACTTCTTACTAGCCCACTCTCACGTCAAACCAATTGACAAATGGCACGTTTATGGTTTATATTTTTAGTATTTTAATCACACTTCATCGTGACGTACAATAAATCAAAATGGTTCCAACATGGTCAAAGGTGGCTTAGATGTTAATGTTCATCATAAATATAAATTTAATCAAACAGAAATCTTGTGTACTTCCACTCTTCTACAGCACAGCTGGCGTGTGACAATATTTAACTACTTGGATACTGAAAACCCAAATGCATCTTAGTTTCGTAATCTGCTGAGTTGAGTTACACAATAGACATCATTATCTCATCTAGAATGTAAATAACCTAATATTTTAATACAAATTTCAAGCAAAAGACAAGCAGACGTCCTTTTTGACTAATGTAGTGACTAGTTTGGACTGGTTCGTGCGGAAGCAACCATGGATATGGTATATGTCTTGACTGGTGATTGTATTGTGTTTGTATTGTCTTTGTTTGCAGTACTCAGCAACGTAGTCCTACTTATGTGCCTGGCAAGAGACCCTTTGCAACGTTTCCGTAATTGTTCATCCTATTTAGTCGCCCACCAAGCATTTAGCGACCTACTGGCTTCTCTGTTCCTTACAGTCATCTCAACAATCAATCTTATCGGCGACTCTCAAGATATGTACGTATATCTCATCAAGCACGTACTGGTGGTCCTAATTATGGAAGGGTTTGCCGCACTGTTCTTTGTGAGCCTAGATCGCTTTCTCGCCATTTGCTTCCCTGTTCGTTACAGAAGTTACGTTAGACATTCAATTGTTGTCATTGTTATTAGCGTAACATGGGTTTTAACATTTGTGATTGTTACTTTGATTATTTCACTGGCAAAACAACACTATTATACAATTTGTACAATAATGATATCATTCACTACAGTCTTGTTGATTATTAAACTTGGAATCCATGGTTCTGCGTTTTGTATCATGGCCAAAAAGAGAAAAAGAATACATCATTTCAAATTAACATTGCTGCAAGAAGCTCAGTTGAAAAGCCTACACCGTGAAAATAGGTTTCTGAAAACCGTGTTTTTGATCACAGTAACTGTGATTGTCACAACAGCTCCATTCTTACTTTATCTTACCGTTCATGACATAACACATAATATGCGTTGGTTACCTCCTTTCATTCTCTACTGGCTAGGGCCCATCACTGGACCAATTATATACATAACAAGACTTGACTACTATCGTAAAACAGTAAAAAAAATACTGTGTTGCTAGATTCAAAATAGTAACACTCGAAATAAAATTGTTACATGAATTCAAATTACAAGTAGGTGTTTCAAGTAGATATTTAGAAAAAACTGTCAACAGCACAAGAACGTTTATTTATTCGTTGTTTATTCAGATCCTAATGGAAATTGTCATTCATTTGCGGATTAGTTTTATCAGCAACGACATTCATATCTCGCTGAAGAGGTGTAAAACATATAATGCTATGGCAAACTTGTCAAAATATTTCAGAATGGAAACATAAATATATATATAAAAAGTAGTTTAATAAAATTCATGATAGCATCGTCACGTGTTCAATTTGATCGCTATTTCCCACACTTTTTTCCCATTTGTCGATGAATCGGTCGATCTCTGTGCTCATTACTCTATATCAGCAGCTGTCCATTGTGAATCACAGTTCAGATAACAAACTGAAACGTGGCCACGTGCAGATAAACAAGATTGACACGTGAAATTAACATTGACCATGATGAAATGTTTTTATAATATGTTTTTTATGTTATTATTCATGTCTCTGTCAGATGATCGTAATCATTTCAGCTTATGTAACCGCTATCTTCATGCCTATTGACGTGAGTGTGACATCAAGTGTTCTTGATTTGTGATTTTGCCATTAACGTAGCGGCTAAATTGTAGAATACCCGTCCATATTGTAAGCTTAGCCCTACTAATTATCAAATATCTTGTTAATTCACTCAGAATACGTCTACTATGATTGCCTCGTTCTTCAAAACCTATTATCTAAATCAAACAAAACTAACGCAATGACAACATTTCATCTTTCGACTCTGAATGCAAGCCATTTTGAAGTGATTTGTTTGGTTATTTCCAAGAGAAAATGAACATTGAAAAGTTACAGACGGGTATTCTACAATTGGCCCTTTCTTATGTTAAACAAAATATTCAAAACATTATATTAAACAATTTTTCGTCTGCGGAGGAAGCACGGATAGTTAAAGAGTCCGACAAAGGGTTTTCCCTGTTGAATCTATATGACACGAATGGAGCTGACGTGTTTCGTAGAAATTGATAATTTCAACCCGATTCAAATTTTTCGCTTCCAAAAATCGTTCCAGTTCTCTTGTCAAATGTTCGCAGTTATCCATGATACAGTTTAAATACTATGTTATTAATTGCTTAAAGCTTTGCATTATGATATGTGATATATAATAGGTTTGTGGATATATACAATGTTTTATTTTATTGATTGCTCTAAAGACGGCCTGTGTTCAGCAATATATATATAAGTTATTATATAAATTATAAATGTTATATAACTTAATATATGAATGTTATTAGGTCTTCAATCGTAGACAGAAATATGTCTCCTAATATGAATTCAATGACTGATAGTTTTACGAGGCGAGATCGTGTGACACCTGCCTAGAAAACACGATTTCGGTAAATGCATAAGCGATTTTCGATGACGGTCTGGAGACCACCGTTCTTTGTTGAAACTTAGTGCAAGTGGTAGCAAATTAAAAAAATGAGGCTCGAATTAACAATTTCAATCTGAAACATGTTAGT
>FXAL01025303.1:0-16180 GCA_900177555.1 Renilla reniformis
GATCGTGATAAAATGAAGGACATAATTGCCCAGAAAACGGAAACCCTTATTTTTAAGTAATTGGTCAGGTTTATTCATGTATTGCAATGTGAAATTTAGTCTATTTGACTTGGACTGATTAATGGAATATGGGTAAGTATTCCTTTTCATCAAAAACGAAATCCAAATTCTAAACTCCGTCAATCATCATTCTGTGCCATTACACAGCAACCTTTATCTAGAATGGTATAATAAGCTACGTTTCAAAACTATAAAGCATATTCGAATTGTTCAGGTAACCATTGTTGTCAGCTGCCAAACATAACGTGCGTGCATTCTGTTCTATAGGACACCAACTTGTATTCACACTTTTATAATATGTCGAAATGAGAGCCAGACTTTGAGGGGACATCCTAAGCAACGTGAATGTTAGCTATATGTATTATTGTTTTTCCCCTGTGGAAATAGAACACTGTTTCGGAGCAATTGCAGAATACCCATCCACTTTTCATTGTCCATTTTCTTATATAAATATCGAAACAGATCATTTAAATACGGTTCACATTCAAAGTAGAAAGATGAAATAGCATTATTTTGTCAGTTTGGATTGATTTAGATGAAAGGTTTTGAAGTACGAAGCAATCATATTGGTAGACGTATTTTGAGTAAATTGATAAGATGTTTGATAGCTAATTAGTAGGGCTAAGGTTACAAAATGGCCCGGTATTCTACAATTTAGCTGATGTTTCTTCTAATTTTCTCGTCTTTTTTCTCACAGGATTTAGTGAAAACGTTTTGCATCGAACGTCTGAGAGTGCAGTAAAATATCTACAGACACAATCTGCCATAACTGCTAACATCGCTGACGATGTTGCACCATATGTCCGTACTTTCTTCACTGGACTTCAGGAATATTTCACAAGAAAAGAAACCAAAACAATGATAGAAAATACAACGAATACATTCTTTAAAAACTTCTTCCCGCCATTCTACAGAAAAAATATCATCAAATATAAGACGGAATTTCCTGCAGATTTCAAGAAATGTCTCAAAGATAAAGTTTATTTGATCAATCCGTTTTTGAATGTACCGAGAGATGTTAATTTGATACTAGAAAAAGATTTATCTACAATTCGTTCATTCTTACATGGATTACTTACGACTAGGCAAGTTTTGGAAGACATCAACAAAATGAACCTATCTGAAAACTGTAGCGTTGCTATAGTGATGATGACTCATTGTTCGTTGTGCAGCAACTTAAGCAACATGAAACCATGTCCAGATTATTGTATGGATACCATGTCCAAATGTTTGAAACCATATTCTGATATTCAGCCATACTGGGAGATACTTATAAACGCTTTGAATGATTTATCTCTTATACTACCCAAATTCCTGGATGCTACTAAATTATTCCGTAAACTACAAGAGAAGTTATCAAACGCAATGTCAAATGCATTTTTGGCGAAGGATAAGGTAAATAATGTTCAATAATTATATAAACTGGATACCTACTATGGATAGTGATAGATTCCTGACCCTTAAATTGTGCTTTAGAACAATGGAAACATTGGAGTTTTGCCCCTCCCCTATCGTTTTGTCCCGACTGCGCTCGAAAAATGTTTGAGAGTTGCTTGAAAAACGATGTACAGAATATATGAAAATGAAGCTGGAGTTACAGAGGACTGTCTCAAGTTCACTTGTAGAAATTTGTCCAAAACTATAACGGCTCTAGAACACTAAACAAACTACCAAAAATTGCTGAGCATAATCGCGACATCCCTAGGGTTGGGGTTGACTAATGTATTTGAAATATATATTTGTTTATAGGTTGCTATGCATTGTGGTAGTATAGATGCATACGGGGTTAATAAAATTGTGCGACTAAAACACAAGCAAAAAGACGCACCAACTCGTGAACGTAGTGGTGGTGATTTTTTCATAAGCGGTGATTCTCAGAATATTTATGCGAATTTACCAACAAGAACTGATGCTGAAGAAGAACTAAGGAAAATTATAAGTATTTTGTTGAAGCATAAAAATTTCTTTGGCAACGTGTCAAACAGCGTGTGTACAAATGAAACTTTCAACTCGTCCAATCAATCAGATTGTTGGAATGGCACCAACCGAGGAAAGTAAGTCTTGCATCCATGTTTTTTTTTCATGCGATTTGTCCTGAAATATAACGAAATTCCTCCCATGAGGATCCTACATAGTTTTTCTTATCAGTGCAAATATCGAAATATCTCAATAAAGATGTGTTTTCCATAAAACCGCGTTACGTTCTTTTAAAAATATTGAAAAAAAAATACAACATCAGCTTCATTTTTTTGATTGCGATTCCCAGTTTCACTTTCAAATCAGGTTTGCTTTAATAATTGCTTTATTTCAGATACGATGCAAAGCTTGGTATCCGATTTGATATGAAACCAAACAACAGTGTGTTTTTGGTTAAAGGTGTATTGTATTCCCTGCAAACAGCCAGACAAGACATCAACTATGTTTTATCAAGAGAAAACGATGAAGATAGTTCTAGTGGGGAACTATTTAGTAGCGCCAGCGGAAGTGGAGGTGATTATCTTTTCCAATTCCGACATCTTTTTAATTATTTTCTTGCTGGTTACAATCTTTTTGTAAAAAGAAGTATGAAACTCACTTTAATTATACGGCGAGAACATAATAAGCCTACGTGCGATTCCATAATTTTCTTAATAATTTTCAAATTTTTGTTCCAACATTTTGGTGATGATGAAATAATTTCTAATTATTTTTAGAATTTTCTGGTGATAACTCTGTCAGAACAGAATACGAATATAGCGGTGATTGTGATGACAGTGATGATTGTGGTTCAACATCAAGTGGATTAGGAGACAATGGTACGAATGATGATAGTTGTATAAAGGATTGTTCTCATCAGGGGACATCAAGTGAATCTTACTTAGACTAGTGAATTATCTAAGGCGCCGTACGTCCACTCCTTCGCTCTCAAGATGATGTCATATTACAAGTGAATACTTTGTATGATGTCATAATTCGGCAATGTTTCGATTGACCTTATCTTAGGTTGATTCATGGTAAATTCAGTTAGTGGGAAAGAGGGTTTCGATGGAAAGCGGGTTAAAACAGGTTAATTCATTGGTGAGAGAAAAGAAAATAAACTTGCATTCCCTGATTCTTCGTGACCATCAATATTAATATGAAGATGACGTTTTCCACTAACTAAATATAATGTGATCCTACAACATTCTGAATTAACAATATAACGGGCAAATTGTTACATGGGAACTTCAAGTCTAAATATATAAAGTCTGATTTCATTGTTTTTGGCATTTTAACATCTTCAATAAGTTTATCAGACAACGAAGTTTGTGGAGTGACGTCATACAATTTTTTGTTATTCGTGAGCTGAAACAACAATAGAAATGTATTGTGAACCGTCTTAAAATAACCTAAATTGTTGAAATAAACCTATATTTGATTTCAGTTGGAACACTTGACAAGCAGGGTCATTACAACAATTGAAACATTAAAACAATAATCAACAGTAAATGATAATTCAGAGAAAAAGATGATTTATCGTGGTGACTCTATCTCTATCTTACAGATTTGAAACCCTTAAAAACTGACGAATCACTCATCACGGCGGAACCAACAGAAAAGAGCACTTCACCAACTGCTGATGCTGCAAAATATCGTTGCAATTATTTACTTATGTTGTTAATTTTCCCGTATTACCTGTTCATATGGAGATAATACAAGAGATACGCCGCAACATAACAGAAATCTATGACAACAGCCCTGTTCCATGAAATATTTCCAACAAAATACACTCGTCTACCATCTCAGGCAAAAACCAAATCACCAAATGTTATTTTTATATAGAAAATATTGTATATATTTGAACATTAATGTATACACATAATAGTACTTAGTACAGGATTTATATAAATTTCTTGTATATAATAGAGCCTTGTTGCTTTTAAAGTATATTATACTCGTACTGCATACACTTGGAGAGAAATTAAATGACTAAAATTATAAACTATTCCTATTCCATGTCGATTATGACTGTTTGGCTTAGGCGTGTAGGACACTCGGAAAAAAAGCTGATCATTGACTGGTTGCTCATCCCAATGCGCTAGCTTAACCTAAGGCCCCAATATATAAAAGCCTGAGTACGAGACTGGGAATCGCGCCAAATGTTACTTTCCGGCAACCACGTACCCAGAATCTCGTCTACGCTCTGCCGAGAGCGTAGCCACAGATGATGGACATGTACTATTGAGTGAACCTTCTGTTTATTTCTTTATTCTGTGGCGTAGCTAAGACCCTTGCTATAAGGTTGTGTTCCAGGGTGGGTCGCAGTGATGACGAGTGAGCAATAAGCAATCAATCATGTGATTTGGTCAGTCCACCTAGGTTTACGTTAGCTTGTTATACAGCACTCGGAAGCGCGTCATGGATATTCTAAAGCCTAGTTTCCACTACTCGCGATTCAAGTACGATTAACAGATGCCGAAACGGTTAAATTATTGATTCCTGGCGTAAATAAATACCATTTGAAAAGTAAAAAACGTGAAGTAAAAGCGACTTATCAACCGTTTTATCATCTGCCAAAGTCTAAACATATAATATTAGCGCTATTTTATACCAACAGTGGTAATCAGGCCCAATGCTACAGTATGAATTATTATTCTTCTGTACATAAAATCTCACGTGGTACAAGATGACAAACGACTCAAAACCATTTAACAAGTACTGTGATTGGTTAGTCTATTATCGTGATATTCATTTTAATTTCATAATTTTCTAACGTTTATCCTACAAATGATTATTGACTACTCGAAGTTCTTAAAAAGCTGGCCTTAATTACAAATAGCCAGGAATTTGTACAGTTTGAAAGATAGAACGAGTTTGTTCGCGCATATTTTGGTCATGATATTTACAATTTGATACAGAACTTCTTGGCGTGAAGAAGCAGGATTGTCTCTGTTGCAGTGTCACATCCAAGAATTGAGAACTAATTGGATGCCTTGATCATAATTTAACTAATTGTAACGCACAGGTAGCAATTAATACCGCTAATGATAAAGAGAACGACACTGCTTCATTGTTTCTTTTGTTTTCTACAGCACTGCAATTAGAACATTGAGTTGTTGCTTCAGGTATACGATTACTAGAATCATCTTCTTCATCTTCGGTATTTTCAACGTTATAAATATTATTATCAATTTCTTCATCTGGCAATCCACTACCGCTAGCACTACCACTACCACTTCCACTGAAATCACCACTAGCACTTGATTCATTAGAATTATCATCATCATCATCATCGTTGTCGTCTGAGGGAGGAGTTTTCCCTGAAATCGCTGCTTTCAATTTCTTTATGGCTGAACGAAGTTCGTTAAGTGACTGTTGGATTTCAACATCATTGTTGTCATGATCGGCAGTGTAATTACCATTGTTATCTAATTTTTGAACAGAGATGGTATTGCTAAACATAAGAAAATATTGAAATGAATTTCATTTTGAAATAATAAGAGCATGTACTACGCAAATTACTCTCTAGCTATTATTGTCGTCAAGTAGACGAAGATTACGACGATAGCCTACGGGATTGTGTGACATGGCATTTACTGTGTGTTTCATGATGTCCATTCTCGTACATATATGTAGTAATTGATAATATTAATTTACACTTACTTCACAACAGTCATTCCATTCCAGCAATTTTTATCAGTGACATTATTAGCAACAACTGTTTCATCGCACAATCTTTCAGGTAGCTTCTTCCAAAATTGTTTTAATTTTTCAAAATGCGTATGATATTGCGTTGTCATGCTATAAAGAAAAGGGTGAAATTTCAGGATTTCGCATCACCGATCTCTACATTTGAAAAGTCAACACAAGACTGAATCCTTTACTCCCCGCGGAAATAATACAAGGATGGAAATTTTATACGCAAAAAAATAGAACTAAACTAAACCTCCCCTAGCTTTGCGGCTACTAAAAAATATATACCAACCCTTTTTTACTATATCGAAAGGTTTCGTTAGCTAAAGTGAAACACATGATTTAAAATAAAGGACATTTTCTTAAAACAAACACGTTTTGACTTTTCAGCACTAAGGAGAGCAGTTTGCTGTTAAAATACATGCTTATGCAGTTATGTGTATGTATACCTGGCCAGTTTCGATGCTACTGTCTTGTCATTTTTCTTTGGAGCACGTTTCACTCTGTCATTACTGTCGATGAAAAAATCACTTGTATCTGATACTAGAGATCTTCCATTTCTTTTTTGTTTTGCACATTGTGCCTTTATCTAAAAATACGTTGAAAATTGGAGCAATTTTATCAGTCTTCGTACAACCGGCGTATGTCGGTACATAACGCATACTAAAATAATACACACTGAGTAGTGTACTAACCTTAGGTGATAGTTGTGCATTGTTCTTTTGGTAGTGCATTATACCAGTGGAGATTTGAAGTGGTAAGGTATTGGCGACTATTTCTATATCATAGCTTGTGTTCAGTTTATTTGTCAAGCCTTGCATCTCATGCAAATATTCATCCCATACTTTTTCAAGGGGAAATAACGCCACATAACATTTATTATAAGCACTTTTACAATGACCAGCACAAGGTTTCACATTCAAATACCCGGAACATTTTGAACACTGCGTTATTTTTGTGATTGACTTTAAACAACCTTTGGCATAGTTACGTTCAATAATCCTGTCAACAACATATTTGCCATATTTAAATCCCTGAACCAATGCCTTAGCAGCGTTCAATGATTTTGTGATTTGAGATGTCAATGTTCTCGGCACTTCACCAAAAAGTTCCTTCGGATATTTATCATACATCTGACCAACACAATTGATATCCACTGATGCACCAGGATTTAGTAACAGGAACATTTTCTTCAATACTTCCACAAAGAATTTTTTTATAAATTCCTTGGGATTTGGTTTGTCGTCTTTGTAAAATGTCCGTAAGTCAGCGTAAAAGTCTCTAGTGATGTGCGCATTAGTGGCGTATGCTGATTTATAAATTTTCATGAATTCTTCGTCCAAAATTTTCTCGGAATTACGGATTAAATCTTTGAAAAATCCTGTAAGAAAATCAATTTGAAAATCCTTCAATTTCAAGTTTCTAAACGAAAGATGTTCTGACAAGTGTGCTAATAGAGAAAATATATTCACGATCACGTGGCATCACTTTAGTGACGTGACCGCAATCATTTACATACATAGTTATGTTTTCCATTGATAAGCTAATAACTAGGAATTTTTGCCCGCTGTGAGCTCAATCCATATTAATGGTACGGGGTTGTGACTTTGCGTTTCGGATTTTCTCGAGAATTTTCTACTGCTTTTTACCAAACTTGATCAAAAACGTTCCACGAGAAATTGTTTCACAGAAAAGATCTATTTACCAAAAAAACATCTTTATTTAAGGAATGGGAGGTCAGGATGACCCCCCTCCCGCCTGTAACGACGGCCCAGTTTGAGATTGATGTATATTTCTATATTGACCTTCAAAATTAAGGTGACGTGACAGAGTGAACGTGATAATTTGATGCTACTTTCTAATTGTTAATTTGAACTTGAATCTTCGAAAATTATCAAAATATCGCATCAGACATTAGCATATATAACATGACCAAATGTGTCACATATCAGGCTGCAGCTGGCAACACAAAATATGATCACGTGACATGTGGTTAAATGGCTATTATGGAAAATAGAATTCATGACACTGTCATTGTTTGAATATATTTGGTATTTACGTATACATAAAATAGGGAAATGAAAATAAAATACATGAAACTACATGATATTGTTCGGAAACGTAGCGTAAATCGTTCATTATTTTTGAAATTAAACAGAACCAAAAAAAACAACAACTTCATCTGGTAATCCATTTATCTATGCATACCTTGACCAAGTTAAATCAGGATTATATTCTACAGCGATGAAAGATCTCTACATACAAGGTTGTATTATACAAGCACCTTTATTTGATAATGAAATACAATGAAAGTGACAGCTTTGAAGCAGTTCAAAACAAACTCAGTCTTCAAACACTTGGGACTTCATGAAGACAATATCGAACAAAAAATATCAAATTTACAAATTGTAGTCAAACTGTAGTCATAGAGAGTAATACTGATATATGCACTGATATATTTCTCACATAGGTCTTAATTGACAGTGTGAAATGTAAATATTGACTGAGAACAAAAAATGATATTTTTGCCAATGAAATACATGTCATACCCATACAAGGTGTTGAATGAGTGCTCGTTGTGTGAACACTTGTGTATTAGTAATAGTATATATATAGGTACCTATCACTATAAAACTCAGTTCAGTCCAACATCTCCTACAGTGTAGTAGCACGAATTTCTAGTTTGCGTTTATTGCACCGCGTGCAGCAGACTTGATACAAATCAAGCTCCGGATTCATAACGTGTATGTACAATAATTAATAGGCCCCAAGTGACAGAATGGACGGGTATTCTGCAATTTAGCCTAAATTATTCTAAATTCTTGTTATTGAAACGAGGTTTTTTTTTCAATGTTCAAATGGAAGTGATAATTGATGTTTTTTTCTATTATCGTCAATACAATATCAATTTTCGTGTTGTATCACGAACATGTTTCCACGAGATATAGGCATGTGATATTTCATGACATTCTACACACGTTTTAGTATAGCGCGACACAAATTGCACAAGAAAGCATGCAGTTGCTAAGGAAGCTAAAATTAAGAATATCGTCATACGAAAATAACGTCAAACAAGAGATTATTGAATATTTTTAGTCTCCAACAACAAGTCTTATCAAGGCTTTTCATAATCATTCTTTCATCACTTGCATCAATAATATATTATATTTATTTTAACCGAAATTCCAACCTCGAGAAAATAGAATACGCAAAACGCGTAGCTGCAAAGTTTCTTACGCTTAATTAAATTTCGCCATCATTTTTGGCTATTTTAATAAAGAAACGACATAATATGTACATATGTTGTGCCTCATTAAAGACAGAATCAAAATAATAGCTATACTTCCTGACGATATAATTTCCAGATATAATTCAGGAAAATTGAATCATTTATCTTCGCAACATAGATCTATTATTATTCACGCATATTATCACCCTATTGTATATATAGTCTCTTCAACATCTGATCTAATATGGAAGAACAAAACATAAGAACAATCCTCTTTTAAAAAGTTAATAAAACTAAATAAGATCATGGTTGCTTGAATACAGGGACGCCAACCTGCACGAGATCTCGTTGCGTCACAACAGTGTGTCCATATAATACATTACCGGCTAAATTTTGAAAGAAAACCCCAACGCAATCGCCGCTATATATTTCCGAATGGACAACATTGTTTAGACCATTATGTAAACAATTCCTGTTGTTGGCGTTCAACTCGTGTTTCGTACAACAGACAAATTTCGAGCAAAATTAGTGATCATCCATTAATTCCCCGCGGTTTATAAAAACATCGTTTATAATCAAATCAACGGGCACACATAAACTACAGAGATAGAAACATTATGACGACTAGCTACAGTTGATGGCATGTCGTGACTAGACCGCGCTTGATAGTGCTCATAAAGAATAAATACCGTCAAATTTCGTTCGTCCCCCACTGAATATCCTCTTGATCAAATCAGTCTTCATATTAAACATGTTATCGAAGTTCTTAACACTGAGCTTATGTAGAAACCGTTCAGCATTTTGTGAACAACATGTTGATCCATTGTTTATACATATGTTGAGATGACCAGCTAAAACGGAATAGAGATTTAGTATTTGATATTTTCAAACATACATAAAGTATCCTAGCTGTATATAATAGGCTAATAACGAGTTTGGCAATTCTCTAAGCGACCACAAGGTTGAAAGAACACCACTATTATTATTTTATATTTTTAGTAGTGAAGATTATTATACCTGAAGTTGGATGATTTGAAATAGAGTGATTCTTTCCTGATACGATTCCTAATGCACCATTACAATTCAATTTACTTGATGACGGCGTGCTCATTGAAGTGTTATTAGCAACAACAGAAGTAAACACAGCACAAAACCAAAGAAATAATTCTGGTATTGAAGACATTGCTGGACATGAGGCTACAGCTAAATTGATTTCCGATTAAACTGATTAGAAGACTCCCAGCTGTTTATATTCTATTGCGGTTCGCCTGATAGGACACAGTCACTATACCAGGCTTGATAGTGTTAATGTATGTTGTTCGTTGGCACTTTAGCTCTAAACGCTGTGTTACTTGGCTGATTTCAACGCCACAATTACCGCGGCTGTTTGCTCGACTATTTCAATATAGGTATTGTGTTAATTCAAGGAACCACCCACTCAGAATGCCTAGTGATATATATTAACCAATCAGAATACACGGTACTAATACGACAGCATGTTTTACTTGCATAGCTCCCCTTGGGATTCATCTTCACTTCATTGTACTAATGTTTTAATTAATTAGCGCTAAACCCACCCAACATAACTAGGTTTTCGACACAATGTAGCATTGAATAACACCATGCTACAACAATGGTAAAACTTTGTTCATAACTTGTTAACGTGTAGTAACTAAGTGTGTTGTTATAGAGAAGTTGAATTTTTGGTCAAAACTAAACCACTATATAAGTAACGGGGTGGCAAAGAAGAACATTTGTAACTGAGGATTCATACATAAATTTATAGATACACACAAAATTCGTTTAAATGTTGATCGTTCAAATTTTCAAAGCAGGACGTTTTCAGAGCAATCGGGGAAGACCTAAGTTCACATGCCGATATAATAATGTAAAGCCTTGTGACTGTCCTTAAAGTTATATAATATTATGTATCAGTATGACAATACAAAGCTTTAAACAATTAATGTTAAAGAAGTGTTAATGATGATTTCCATTGAATGTTGGTCGCGCCCACCAATTTTGTTTGTGTTGCAATGGATGCAACGAAAGTTTAACGTTCAAAGTCCTTTTCACTGCTGGTGGTCAACATTACCGTGTGGTGGGAAACAACGAGAAATGTGCAAATACATTTTCTTCGAACCAAACGCACGAGGGAAAAGTCGTTTTCTTATGTAACCATTCTATTTATATATTACTTTATGATTTATTTCTCGTTCATTGAATTTTTCACACCCTCTTATTCGCTTTCATCCATTTCTTGACCCCGATTTAGAAGCGGGGAAATGTTTGTTTGTCAACATTTTAAGGCAATACATCTGATATATTTTCAAGAAGTAACATGAGCAGCAATTGTCTAAATAAATAAAATCGTTTATCGTTATATTAAGGACAACGCAATAATATAATACGGATGTTAGCTAAGTTTGTTATGCTTTATCCCTAAACAATAGCTATGTTTCATGAGTTATTCCAATGGCTTCTACGTTGGAAGCCATCTACAAATAGCAATCCCAATTTGGTGACATAGTTGATCTTCCAAATCGACGATAATCTAACCAAATATGTCACACCTGGCAGCCTATCCCGTCTAAATGAATCTTTCGAATTCTTCTCACTTGTGTGCTAATGGAGAGGTGCAAATATCAGTGACGTAACTCTAATATAGCGCTTTCCAGGGGGTGACGAGAATTGCCGCAGCTAGTATTTCAAAAATGGAAAACTTCAGGGGCAGAAAAGAAAAAAAAACTAGCTTCCCTACTTTCCACATAAAATGTCTTCAATCAACTAGAATTGATGGAAATTTGGCTAAATTGTAGATTATATAACCAAAAATAATAAGAGAAACTGACTTGCTGCGAAGGCAGACGATGTGATTGAAGATATGAAATACAAACGATTAAATGTGTTTCTGGAAACTTTGTTCGACATTTTAGGCTTTTTGTAACCATTAGCAAATATTCTGTCAATTCATTTCACTTCATTTCAAGTCTAACACGACTGCCTCGTTCTTCAAAACCTTTTATCAAAGTCAAACCAAGCTAAAATTTGTTTGTTCCACTTGAAGAAAATATTCAAATTATTCACAAATCGTATGGACGTGTTCTTCCATAATATTGACTTTTTCAACCGACACTGGACAAAACTCGTACAAACAACCTCTTGGTCCTCGACCATACCCCCCTATTGTCGATTGTGCCGAATATCAAAGTGTTGAGTGACGGGTAATCAATGAGCTGTGGTTTGAGTAAACAGAGATTGGATTTCACAAGTATTTTTATGCACAAGATTCTGAAACAACAATTTTAAGCAACTTTTCTATGATACAATGGACTAATATATACATAATTACATAACGTAAGTATATTAATTAACTGTTTCATATTGTTTTAACTTGCAAAATATAACACAGCTGTTAAGAAGAGCGAAACAATATTATGAGTACTAAGGGCAAACACATGAATTTGATAATTCACCTACGGTTACTTTTGACTCACTCAAATTATCTGTGTGAAGTGGTTGATGAATAAACTTTGTATGACCATAAATGATTTATGAATTCTATGAGTGAGATAAAAACGTCAAGTAAAACAACTGGAATTGACTGAAGAAGACATATAAAACGCCATGATATAGTATATTTCACTTGGTTTTTTGTACCACTGCCAGATAAAAACAGACTGTTAAAAACAGACACTAATCTGTTCAAATTAATCCAGCTGTTTGGTGATTATGTTTTAAATATTTTTAATCCACCGAAGAAGTTGTTTGATAATGGTCCGAAGAACAGAACACAAATAATACGTGAAAATGAACAAATCCCGTTCTGTCACATGGGTATTTACATCCTACGCAATGCCAAAGCACAAGACGGGTGCATTGCCTCCTTTGTCCCAGACTTCACAGGCAAGTTTAATAATATCATCTTAAAACCTTAGTCAGTCACTCGTGTGAACAATACTCAGTCTCATGACAACTTTGATAATTACAATAATAAACTACCATAGTGACCAACGTGTTATATATAATTAGTATTGTAACAATATCAAAGACTACTTCAGTCCACCAAACTGAAAAAAGCAATCAGTTTTCACGATAGCTTACGATTAATCATTATTTTCAACAGAAAAACTAAATTTTACTGTGTCATCAACCCGAGTGATGTGATTGGCTACTGTGTTACCAACCCTGATGTGATTGGCGTGAAAACCGCCACGTGACTGAGAACCCACTCTATATTGTAAAAATAGACAATATATCTCCCCACTTACTCACTTCTCATTAATTCACTGTCTATAGTATACTATCTATAAATGAATGGATATATTTATACTGAGTTTCATGCCTTAAGCTACACAGGTAAAACGTCAGTCCGACACCGGTCTTTCTTACTCTAATCAATTCATGACTTTGAAATTAATTAGATCTATCAAGCTTTGATGCGTGTGCATGCGTAGGTAATAAACTAATTTGGCGCAATCAACCCACGCGTTTTGGCAATCGGCCACGTGCTGAGGTTCGTTCGTGCTTACTTACCTAGCTGAAACGTTGGCGGGACAATATGTGAATGATAGATAGTACTATAAAGAATTGATGAAACAATTATTAAAAATTTATTAGAAATGTTTGGATTGGATGCAATATGTAGCTGGTTACAGACAGTAACTATGATTACAATTGTAAACTGTTGTAAACACAACCGTTGTAAAATTATATCATCACAGTTCGAAAAGAAACCTTAGGAGAGGGCTCACACCTCACATTAGGCTATAGGTACGGAAACCAGTCGAAATCACCGATTTTCTATCTTTCCATTTTTGTTATTTTAAATCTTTTCCACAGACAGCAAACGTGATTATTAAGTTACATCATCCGTTAATCCGATATTTCAGTACAGCACACAGAGCTGACAACTATGCAGATTATACTCTAAATAAAATAAATATACTCCAACCGTGTCAAATATTCGATCAAGGTTTTTATCACTCTTCAATCGGCCAAAAGTTATAATCATTGTTCAGCTGAATATCACAAAGCCGCAATTAAGTTGTCGATGTTGCATTTTTTAGTCTCTTCACATCTCAATTACTGATATGCGATTTCTGTGCATAAAAGTGAATCGAAATAACGTGACATTGATGTGATCATTTATGAGGAGAAAGCAAATTGTAATATCTTTTGATTCCCACAGATGGCATTTCGTGAATTTTGATGTCCAATAAACCTACGAAACCTAGTTAGGTCACCACTAACTTATTTAACCATGTTGTGAATAATCATGAAATAATATGAACCATTTTGACAAAGGTGGATGGTGACTTCTAAAAAAGATATCATGACATGAATCTTTTCCGATTCTCACTTTTTCGTATGATAGAATATAGTTTGACGTCAAGCGCTGGTTGCCAAATTGATGACGTCAAGTCTCAACTACGTAACGGAAAATTGAAGGAGCATGTCTATAATCCTCATTGTAGCTATTGGATTGCTCAACTTTAGCACTCAGCAGTCAGCCTCTTGACTATTTCCCATTTTTCAATTTTTTATTATAACCATCGAGTTCCTGTCCTGACGCGTTTACTTTGTAACCGGCAAAACCGTCCGCCAAGCGCCCGGTAATGATGTTTAGTCGTCAGGATTTCAGACAATATGGTTCAGGCTTCTTGAAAAACATACTATGTTGATATGGTTGAATAGAAAACTTTTGTAATAAAAGTCAAAGAAGTTCTAAAAATGTTCTTTTAGTAGTTGATCATATTTAATTCATTTCCATTAGTTAAGTACGTGTCACTGCCGTCATTCTCAATCTGTTTATAATATATAATAGCACCAAGTCCAGACAAAATTTCCGCTTTCTAATTTTTTATACATACGCTAATAAAAAAACTTTAACGAGAAAATATGATACATATACAATTGAAAAAAATATTCAAAATACAAAAAATTGTAAAAAATGACTTGTAACAAAAATTATCCTAATATATGTTACTTTTACAAGATACTAAATAGGGCGACATGTGAAACACGTTTTTTTCTAGTAATAACGTAAACTTGCAAAGATGCAAGCGGAAACGAACGAGTTGAACAGAGCTCAATTTCCTACCCGCCATTAGTTTGGTTTTATCCAATCAGGAAATTAATTTGAAGTACATGAAAGATGTATACCATATTAGATATTTTTTACAGATTTTTACCATTTGTTTGTTAATTAATGTTTTTCGTTCAAACAATCCTCGCTCAATATAACCCAGCAGTACAGATACGTTATTCTTCGTTATTTTTCAAAGCCCACATAGGTTCCCAAAAGTGAAATATAACACTAAAACACCTGCGAGCTGGCTAAAGTAATTGGGAAATATTCAATACAATAATGAAAAATAAGTAACTCAGAGCCACAGTAAAAGCTAGAGCTAACTTTACTTTGAACAGGTAGACAATAACAACCGATCAAAGTCGATATATGACGGTGTACCGAACTTTGAAATGAGATTTTATCAGGGGGGCTGGTTTCGTCCCATTTTCTCAAAAAAGAGAATGTAACGTGAGTCTCATGAGACATACTCGGAGAGCACGATGACATAGTTAATCTGTACTGTGGCTCAATTGAATTATACGTTGCTTCAATGTTGTCATATCAGTTATGTCTGATGATTTATCATATTTCTGTTTACATAATTACACGGGAATATAAATGTGTTAATAATGATGGAGTCACGGATGATGTGTTAAAAGTCCTCGTGGCAATCATTCAGATATATTAATGTCGATTAAATTGGTCCCTATAAAGCTACCATTCACTAACTGAATATCGTGAATTGTCTTCAAATAATTAAATAAAGTAATTAGTGGAGA
This sequence comes from Renilla reniformis, assembly GCA_900177555.1. Taxonomy (NCBI): domain Eukaryota; kingdom Metazoa; phylum Cnidaria; class Anthozoa; order Scleralcyonacea; family Renillidae; genus Renilla; species Renilla reniformis. The sequence goes on from FXAL01025303.1 coordinate 15,791, forward strand.
CAATATTGCATGATCAAGTTTGATATATTTCAATAATATTTAAAATACGATACAGTTGTTCGGCAAGAATGGACCCGAAGCTATTTTTCAGGAATTTCAAATTTCCTATTTCCACAATTAATTAGCAAATAGTTAATTGACGAAGTAATAGAAATGCAGTCAAACACGACCCATTCACGCGTTTATGTAATATTTGACAGACACGTGTTAATCTAGCTTTAAATATACTACCATTTTCTGTTTTTCCAACCAAAAGGAGATCTCAATGGAATTTTGAAATACTTTTGAAACATTATATTTTTCATTTAAAGTGGATTTCTTGTATGAAATTTCAATGTCGTCATCACATTGATTTACAGCTCCTTGCGGTTTGTGACAAGAAGGTTTCAC
>FXAL01025399.1:0-22008 GCA_900177555.1 Renilla reniformis
CTGTTTTGGTTTCTTGCGCTGATGTTTCTTTTTCTTTTGAGATCCCTTTCTCTTCCGTCCCCTCTGCACCTCCTGTAGTCTCCCCGTCATTTGGCGTTTCCTTCATTTCAGGGGAGTCTTTTTGTTTCGATGCTTCGTCCGATGGTGTTGGTGTGCTTTCTCCTGCTTCACTGATTCCACTTTTCTTCTCTAGTTTCGGCGTCATTTCTTCTGATAACCCAGGATCCTCGTTCTTTTCCGGTTCTTCTTGTTTCGGGGCGTCTTCTACCTTTGGTCCTTCATCGATTTCAGGTTTCTTCTCTAGTTTGGGCGACGTTTCTTCTGATAACCCAGGAGTCTCTTCCGATTCTTCTTGTTTCGGAGCGTCTTCTATCTTTGAAGCTTCCGTGATTTCCGAAGTCTCCTCCGATTTCGGAATTTCTTCTTTTGTCATTTCATTGCAATCGTTTTCTGAGGATTCGTTGTCGTTATCTTTCGGAATAATTGTTTTATCGGGATCTGCGTCAACTTTCTCAGTTTCAGTCATCGTTCCCTTGCCTTCTTCGCTTAGTTCGTTATTTCCACTGTTATCTTTGAAAACTGGTTTATCATCAACGTTATCATCTCCTTTTGGTGCTTCATCTTGTTTCTGATCTTCTGTGTTCTCCGTCATTATATTTCCCGTCTTCTCTCCGTCTGTTTTACTTTCCTCCGCAGTTTGGTTGCCATCTAGGAAAACAATAAATGTTGTCTTTTTGTCCCCAAATTCAACTTTGGGCTTCTTTTCTTCACTTAAACATATAGACTCGTAATATTTGTGTTAGAAAACTTTATGTATTCAGCACTTCACTGCAGATTACGTTTCGCGATATTGGAAAAAATTACCATAATTTCTTCTTATAGACATGCTTCCATTTGTATGTTCGAATTGCGATAATTTATGGATATCAATATATTGCTATCTAATTGATTATATCGCAAAATAATTGCGTATGAAACCGACAAAAAGATGCAAAATTAATATTTAGTTTGATTTTGACGTGTTATCAAACAGAGAAATATTCTTCTTATAAAACCTTGTAGCACTAGTAATCCATGCTAATCACAGTCTCAGAAAATATCCGTAAATGGGGCAATTTTACAAACGATACAAGAAGGGTGGTTTATTTCTTGATTTTCAATATTTTTTTTATCTTGCATGATTTGCAGATAGCGTAATTCTTATTTCTGGTGAAAAAGCTTTCGCTGCCATTAGAGCAATCTCGTTTCTATTTTGTGATTAATAATTGTAGCACATCGTATGCTGGTGTTCTAATTGAGCTTATATATAGGAGATTTATAGAACGTGCCTATGAGGACGCGTGCTCGTGTTACACACTGTTATTGTGTTAACTGCTCATGTACCAACCTGGTGTACCATGGTGGGCATTCTTCACACTGCTGGTACTGCCTTGAGATCTCTGGTCATTTTCTTCCGTCATTGCAAATCCTGCAGCTGTTTGTAATTCAGTCCGGTAATATGTTTTCTGTCAAATGAACGATGTTATTGAATGATCGTTTGTGATAACCACTCAAGTCAGATGTAATGCAAAAAATAAGCCCTGGTGCTATTCAATACACCAACACAATTGAACACTGAACACACTATTAGACGAGTTAACACTTCACACTCACCAATCTCGAAATACCACACCGAATACTGTCTGATGTTTGCTTTTAAACTATTCGTGCTCTAACTACAAAGTAATGCGACTATTGGGGTTTACAATCACAAAGTTACCATGGTAATATGGTACCTTTATTGGTGATCACCATAGTAACTGTCAATAAAGAATTCTATGGGATTAACACAGGGTAAGAAACAAAAGCATGTAAAAGTGTTGGCAAACAATAAATTACCTTGAACAAGCTAACTATTTAGTTATGGATCAAAATGCGATACCATGGTCATTTTAAGATATTAAAAATAATTTTCATTGCGAAATTATTTTTGGCACCACGTGCACATTCTAATTGGTTAATTTAAGCCGCTAAAAAGAACACTAGCCGGTTTGCAACCGATTTGGAGAAGCGTACTGCAATATGCGTTCTTTTTTGGTAAAAAATCGGCAGTTAACTTGGGTAAAGATCGATGGAACAGCTGTCAAAACGGGATGAGTCATAAAGCTCTATAATGCAACCTTTTTTTGAAGGGTTCAAACGCTAAACTAACTTTGTGATGAATTTGAACAGACAGATTAATTTCACAAACTATTTATTGAGTTTTTTTTACGAATATTCAACAAAGATTTCAGCTTCAATTGAAGAAGTTCGTGTTTACTATTCAATATAATGATGCAACACAAAGGACAGCACACACAGTCTTCCATATTTGTTTATTTGGCTCTTTCTTCCAATTTCTTCAACTGATCCCACATTTCTTGTGGTAAATCTTTATTAATTTGATCATCGAAAAATTTCCTTAACTCAGCAGCCTCTTCTTTGAGGAACGTTTTCTCTGTTGTCATTAACTTCTTCATGGTTTCTGCAGTAACATCCAAGCCTGCGGTATCTATGGTACCAGCTTTGGGCACGTAACCAATCGCTGCCTTTTCCATCACTTGCTCGTTATCACAGCGACGGAAAATCCACTCTAAGACACGAGCATTCTCACCAAAGCCTAAAACAAAACATAAAGGTATTTAAGCAACAAACATCATAAGATCACTGAGCTCTCTAACATATTTCTTATCGCTGGGTAGTGAAGTAGTACATACCTGGCCACAAGAACTTGCCATCTTCTTGTCTGAACCAGTTGACATGGAATATCTTTGGTAATTTGGCTCCAGGATGCTTCTTCATGTCCAACCAATGCTGGATATATTTACCAACATTATAACCAAAGAAAGGTCTCATTGAGAATGGATCATGCATCACAGCTCTGCCTTTATGTTCAGCTGCAGCTGTTGCTTCAGATTTCACACAAGCACCAAGGAAAACACCATGTTCCCAGTCAAATGATTCGTACACTAAGGGTACACCTTCTGGTCGTCGGCCACCAAACAAAATGGCTTCTATTGGAACACCTTTCGGGTTCTCCCAATCCTTGTCAATAACTGGACATTGAGCGACTGGGGCACAGAATCTCGAGTTGGGATGAGCTGCTTTCTTTCCAGAATCTTTGGTCCATTTTTCACCAAGCCAATCAGTTATTTCAAGGCTGTCAATATCAGGGAATTCATCTTCAAGTCCTGTAGAGAGAATTGAATATGTTAAATGTATTTTTATATATCACATATATCACCAATCGTATTGAGTAATAAAACTGTTATTTAAAGTCATGCACAGAAAGATGTTGTGCAAATTTGCAGAGGTCCTCTGACCAATTTGCTTTATATGGTATCCTAGATTATTGATTGTAACTGACCACAAACCTTCCCAGTAGTATCTGCCATCATTAGTTTCAGCAATGTTTGTGAAAATAGTATTTTCTTGAATGGCTTTCAAAGCATTTGGGTTAGTTTTCTTTGATGTGCCAGGAGCAACACCAAAGAAGCCAGCTTCAGGATTGATACCACACAGATTACCATCTTTATCATACTTCATCCAAGCAATGTCATCACCAACACATTCATATTTCCATCCTGGTAGCGATGGTGTCATCATGGCCAAGTTAGTTTTACCACAACAACTTGGGAAAGCAGCAGCAATGTACTTCTTTTTGCCTTGAGGGTTTGTGATACCAAGGATCTAGAACAGAAATTTACTCTCTTATTTCTTATACTTCAACTTCATTGCAAACCTTATGGTATGGAGAAGACACGGTTCTTGATACAGCATGATTAACTAACCAACATGTGCTCAGCAAGCCAGCCTTCATCTCTTGCAATGACAGAAGCAATTCGAAGGGCAAAACACTTCTTGCCAAGCAATGAATTTCCACCATATCCACTTCCAAAGGAGATGATTTTACGATCAACTGGGATGTGTGTGATCATGGTTTTATCAGGGTTGCAGGGCCAATGATATTCACTGGGTGGTGCAGGCAATGGGACACCTTCAGAATGCAGACATCGCACAAAATCACCATCTCCAAGCACTTTCAACACTTGAGCACCCATACGAGTCATGATTCTCATACAAACAGCAACATAGGCAGAATCTGTCAACTCAATACCAACTTTTGCAATTGGAGAACCCAGTGGACCCATGCTGAATGGTACAGCATACATTGTACGTCCTTAACAAACAAACACAAACATGTTTAGATGGATTCAAAGCAGATGCAGCAAGTTAACCAATCATATTACCTGTCATACACTTTGGCAATCTTTTTCCCATCTCTTCTTTCAGTTTCTCTGGGGCAATCCATCGACCAACACGACCCTGGACACCCTCCTTGGGGGTGGGGATGGTATCAGACATCTTTTCAGTACAAATGAATGTCTTAGACTCAACACGGGCAACATCATGAGGGTCAGTTCTTGCCAACCAACTATATAAAAAAACAACCTTAATAACCATGAATATTCGCTGATTTTACAACCTTATTGTTCAAATACTTTTTATCTAAATCAAACCAAACTAAAAAGACCACAGATGCTCAATCCCACAAAGTTTTGAAATGAAAACTGAAATGTTGTTATTCAAAGCTGTTTCTAATTAAAGTTCTGTACAACATCTCAAAGGTATTTCCTGGTTGAATCTACTTTCCTGATCACCAACTGTTTTCCTATAAACCCACACAGACATGATCTTTATCATTAACCAATCAGATTTGTGGATTTCAATGACAAAGGCTGCCAATAATTCTACAGCTTCCTTGCGATTTACTTAATAACTTTAAATACGCGTTACAGCATAATTGATACTTGTTGTTTAATTCACAAGACAGCAATAGGTTTAGATTATTTATGCAGGCAATTCCAAGAAATGTTCAATAACTCCGTTTTTTCACTTTCAATAATTTGCAAACTAAAATAGGCGCTTTTCTTCCAAGGAAAACTATAGTTTCGATTATCAAGTCCACTAGGACCGTCTGTGAGTGATCAAACGGAGACCAGACGTTCTATGACAACTCTGAAAGCTTTTTGAAAATACCCATTGTTTGCTACAAATCGCATTCTAAAAAATCCATGCAAAATAGCAATGATCAATCTCTTTCTTAACTGCACATCAGCTCATTGAAATATCAAAATATCTAAGAGGTAAAGTTGTTTAAACTAACTTCCTTTGGACGTGACAGCATGCACATAAATTGTGTATTTGACAATAGCTGGCCTACTTCCTCGACAATTTTATATCAAAAGTATTGTAAACCTGTTCTTATAGTGTGTCAAAGGCTTGATCACTTCTTCCTTGTGGAGCATGTCCAACAGCGAGGCATTTTCTTCAGGTGTTCCGTCACAAATGTACAAACCCGATGGAGTACACAAGTCTGCACATTCAACAATGAACTGACGGACTTTTGGGCTCAAAGCATTCAGATCGCCTTTAACGACTTTGATATCATCGTTGAGCTTTAGTTTACTAAGGTCTCTTGGAGGACGACCAGCTTCGATGTCGAGGAAACTGAGATCAGGTTGAGCCATTGTGAACAAACTTTGAAAGTACGCCCAGAAAAGTGAAGCAACAGAGCGCTTCCAGTGCTTTTACCTGTAGTGCGCGTGAAAAACAGCACGTTTTTATCACGTGAAAAACAGGACATGATGTCAAGAAGTTCTTTCTGTTGATTGGATATATCGATATAGAACGGTTTTAACAAATATAGGATTGGTTTATTCAAATTTTACGTCAAGATTTAACGTTATAGAGAATCCATAAAATGATCATCCCCCCAAAATTGTCCCCAAATCTCCGATTTTCTCTCGCGCGCATATCAATGCATCTGTGCAACGCAAAAGCACGCAAAACGCACTCAAAATTATCACAAACCTATCAATTATATTTTTCGAGGCTGCAAAAAGCTTGTTTTTTACGACGGAAATGCAATTCTAATAGGATACGTCATTTCACGTTGACAGATGAAAAGCAACCCTCGTTTCTCCTGCTGCCAGATATGCGCAACGATATCAATCATATGAAAAATAACACGATCGTTTTCAATATACCTTCAAGATCTATTGTGAACAGTCTATAGGGCAAACTTATGATTTCCAACCTTAAGCAGTGCTCTATCAACACTTATCTATATTATCAGCAAACAGTTATGAATGTATGCCTGAGGCGTCGTTCAACGCACCGCTACACATGAAACAGTGCACAATATTTCTTCTTGGATAAAAATAATGAATAAATGTACAGCTTCTCTCTATATTTTTGACTTATGTACAACATTGCAACACGGGGGCAGGGTGCATATTTTGCATCACGGGTGGGGTTGTATAATATGTGCACAACTACTGGCTCATATTGTATAATGAATGTAACAATTATTGCCAATGTAGCAATTATTCATCTTAATTGATAATATTAATATACACAATGACAAAACTAATGCAATGGATGTCTTTCCTTTTACTAATACTTGTAATTTGGTGTGGTATATTTTGGGATGTTTTACCTCTTAAAATAAAACCAGAAGATAGGGTAATAGCACTTCTAGTAAGTTATATAGCTACTTCGAGTATTCACCAAACAATATTCATTTCCAACGTGGCAAAAATTTACCCTGTGCATCTTATTTTAGTTTCCAATATATATGGCTATTGGGTTTGGGGTTAGTAGACAAAATACCGTTTCACATTTTTTATCCACGTTTAACAATTGATTGTTCATTTTTTAGTTATATTCCTTGGTTGTTATAGTATACAGGGTTTTGACATTCAATGATTGTGTTGCTGCTGCCAAATCACTACAGAAAGTAGGTACCATAAAATACCAGTACATGGTACATCATGGTAAATTAACCAATCATCACCCTTTCCAGTTATTGCTACCATAATATCCATGTCTAATCAATGTCGTACTTTGTTTAAGGAGATCCAAGAAGCGAGGGAAGACCTCACCAGCAAAGGTTACAAGTTCGACTAGACATTGCTAAACTATTTATCAAATATCACACATTTTTCAAATTATAAGCAATAAACACAACATCTTGTATGTGTGTGTGTGTGAGAGTTGAAAGAACAATTGGATCAAGATAGAAAGATTTTATTATATATGTATTTACAATAGTACTTCTTATCCAATAATTTATTTACAATCATTCAGTGATAAAATATATAGTTGTTGTAGTTGTCAATGTTTTTATTCAGGTTTTGAACACATTAGGGAATGAGTTATAAATTTCCTGTACTATCAGTTGATCTTTCTTTACATCAGGGCCTTCCTCCTCCATTATCCTTTGTAAACAACGCTTCATTTCCACATTTTGATGTTGGTGTTCTGTATAATCTGTTGTACTCATGATACCATGCATTAGTGATAGATATTCAGTCCTTTGCTGTAAGGAAACACAAGGAATAACATATCAAGCATTAGGGGCGCTAGCTACCATACAATGTTACTCCTTACATACCTTATCACCAGGACAGAGATCTTGTACCATGCGTAGCACAATTTCTATCAATACCATCAGGTCACTGGTGAAAAACACCCCAGATGTCTGCTTAGAAGAGAAAATATCTGCAAAGAACTTCAACAATGAATTGGGAAACGTGTTCAAGAAACCAAATATATTCACAGGATCATCTGAAAACACAATTAGCTTAAGTTAAAATAATGATATTTCCATACATATGTAGATATGATTTAACTGGTAACCTCCTCTGTTAACAAGTAACATAAGTTTCTCTGTAAAGGTTGTAGATGTCTGTCTTTCAGATAATGCTTGCATCACAATGTTTTTGTTCACGTCTGAAAATGTAAATTTATAATATGAAGAAACTGTGTTAAAAAGCTGTTCCTCGATATGAAAATTAAATCACCATCAAAGTGCTGGTTATAAGATAAGATTAATGTGACCAGTAAATTGATTAACTCTTCGTCTTCCTGGTCCGGAGGATTCTCAATTGTGTCAAATATGAAATGCATGAATGCCTTATCAAGATATTCTAAAAAGTAAAGAATAAAGTTATTTGAAATGGTTGCATAATGGTTGCATAATGGTCACTTCCGTACCATAATGTTGGTAAGGTATAGGTTCACCAGTTGAGAAAATAATCATGGATAATTTTGCAGAATGATAGAATTTCTGATAAGCTGAAAAATATAAGAAATAAATTCAACATATGGGTACTATTTGTTCAGGATTTTTGAGGTATAACCTTCTTTGACAGTTGACATTTGCCTTGTTGCTTGCATATCTCGGCTCAGTTCAACTGGTAAGATGGTGCATAGTAACTGTGATATAACCTCTTTTCCCAGACTACAGCAAGCACTGAAAACTTTTAATAAATGTATGCGTAAAAGTAGACGAGTTTCCTTAAAATAAAGAACATCTGGGTATCAGTATAAGTTGTGATATATACAATGTTGATATAGGTCTTACCATTTGATAATATTGTACTAATGCATTCAAGCCATCATAGCATTCTTGACGCACAACAGCAAGGCACACATAGGGATTGGCACCTTCCTATATATAATGTTAAAATGTTATTTACTATGTAGGTAGTCAAGAATAGTATTCATCAACTATATCTTACAAGAATAGACAGGACATCTTCAAGCAGTTTTGTAATGATTGTTTCATCTTCATGAACAGCCCAGCTCCGCTGTTGTGAATCATCTTTGTGTTTTACAAGTTCTTCAACCAGACCTTGGAATACTTGACCATCGTGTGTAGATAACAGTGCTTCATCTGTCATATTACCAGCATTTTCCTACAAGATTCATAATATCACAACAAATAAGACACCCTAAATACTTCCTAAATTATTCAACCTACATACTTTTGAATGATATAAATCTTCCAAAATGTAGTCAGCTTCATTAGAGATGGTTGGCACTCTGTGCCTGATATGCATTAGCATCGTTTCTACGGCCGCAATACTTTTACCATATGGTAAACCGGTACTACAAATACACAAAACCCTCATATGATATTTACCTTCAATTCCACACTACTTTCTTGCTAACTCTCTTTTCTTAATTACACATACCTAATTCTTATCTGCTCTACTAATTCTTCACCAATGCTATGTGGTATCTGGCCAGAGGGTGGCTCTGGGGCTTGACGTTTAAAAGAGAATCTCTTCCCACCTTGAGGTGGGGCAGGGGCTGGTCGATTTGGTTGCTGAGGAATATCTGAGTCCAGGGAATAACCTTGTCCCATTTTTGAAGAATTCTTCTCGTCTGGTGTGCTTTTTTCTTTCAAATATTCTGAGTAAACTTTCCGTCGATGTTCAATCAATTTCCTAAAAATGCAATGAATTGTCAATGAAGCAAATGATGAAATTCTATATATATTCTCATCTTACTGTAGCTTTTCCCGCTGATAGTGATCAAGTTCACCATTCTTACCAGCTCCTTTGTATATCGTATCTACAGCACGATCAATAGATTCTAGCACTGAACTTTTTTCTTCCTGATCAAAAAATAATTAATTATTCTGTAGTCAATATAAAAATAATTTGCTCAACATTGTACAAATACAAATATTCCACTAATTTGATATTATGGCTATTATTATAATGGCTAATTAAAATGTGTACATTAACTTTTTTAATAAACTTTTAAACCTTTTATATGTGATTGATTAGAATCCAGTAGACATCATGTTGGTATTTTCAAATACGTGACAGTTGGTTTTCGCAGCTGTTTGCTGACGTTGATCAAAGTAGATTTAAAAAAAAAACTACGAACCACTTTTGATAAAGAATGTCAATAAAACGACATCAACTGCATTTAACGTATTTTATTATTTATAATCGATTGTTTTAAATGCATTTAACAGCAGTATTTAGCTCTGCAATCACATATTTTTACTAAGAAAACTCATAGATACATTTAACTGTTAGTATAAAATTACCAATGTAGTTTTGTTAGCAACTTCCAAGTAGTTTATGGGAACAAGGCCAACTTTACCAGATTTGACACAACGCATTTTCCACCAATGTTTGTTACAAACATCAATGAATTCAAACATTTCTCCTTTCACAAAGTTCAATACTTTACGATAACCATTCATTTCTGACTGGCCTTCACTTGGAACGCTATAGTTATCAATCGACTTATACATTTCGCCCGGAATTTAGTGCAAAATACGCCTTAAACGATGCTCAAAACAGTTACCTATCTAAATATCGTCATATTATATCCATTTTCACAAAAACAACATTTTAATGAAATATTTTATTCAACATTTTTGATCAATATTTACAAGTTGTATTACTTGTATGTTGATACTTCATGTAAATAACCGTTTAAAAAGGTAGATTGTAACTAGTTGAGATATTGTTGAGATATTGGTGCGTTTGATTGGTGAATTTTACACCTTCTACCACACATCACAATGGTTTATTATATACCAATGGGTAGATGGGACCCTTCTTCAACCCTGATAAAATAACTGGCCCCTAATATGGAATCCATATTAATTTTTCCAGGGTAATTCTGGAAGTGACTTTCCACCATGTTCCTCCAGGTGCTATAAACAGAACTGTTCGCGCAAAACGCACTCACAATGGAAACAGCTAGCAAACCTGATTCAAAAAATCTAGTTCATTGCTAAATTATTTACAAATAAATAAGTTTATTCAACATGGTATGAGAGACTGATATCTATGTTGTTGAACTTGATGTTGGATTGTCTTCTTGGTTACCAGTTCGTCCTTCTTTTTTCGCTCTTTTTCGCGCTGCTAAACGATCTTTCAACTTGCGTTCCTTGCTTTTCTCGTCAAGGCGAACTGCGCTGGCGTTCTCTGCGTCTGCTGTTAAGCCTTCGCTATTTGAGTAAGCGCTCGATGTTGAAGGTTGTTCCATGGAAGGCTAGGAAGAAAGCACATCGTAATAAGATCGCTCAGAACACGGTCTATGTCGACAGGTCGAAAGCACAGCATTGATAAATCAATATTGTGTATATTCCTGCATAAACGTCTTCAATGACCGTACACTGAGATATATCAAACTCTTACCAATATAGAAGCTATTAAATGGTGGTGAACTGCTACGTGTTGGGAGATATTTTTGCTTTGCGTTTGCTAGATGTCCTGCCTATTCTTGACGTCAATCAAAGATATCTAACAACACACGGCAGTTCACCACTATTCATCACACTGCCTACGCAGCACATCATCTTCTCTTACCAATGTACTTGCACTGCGTTGCTCCACTTTGAATTTCTGCTCCATTTTCGATGCAATTAATTTCATTTTTTCTTCCGCACTCAAGCCCTCGGCTTCTTCTTGACTCAAGATATGATCAAAACCTTTCGGACCAGCTCTGGGTTCCTTCATGGTCATGGTTCGTTCATGACGCACACGTGTTATTCTATTACGCACCATAGTCAACTGTCGTTCACGTTCTTCTTTTTGTTTCTGTTCAACCATCGTCTTTTGTCTTTCCCCTAAACCAACAATAGTTGCTGCAGCTGCTGCTACTGTTGATTTCTTTCTGAAACGGCGTTCTTTCATCTGAAACACAAAACACAATCTATATAATTATAGTATTCACCAAAGCCACCGTGACCAGCTGAGCCGCCACCATACATTATCTTCTTGTCTTCGTCTTTCCCGTTCAAACCCCATTCCAAACGTTGTATGTTCTCGCAATAAGGAGCCGATTATTTCTTTTTTCTTGTCTTCCGACACTTCAACATCTACCACTGTTTTTTCGCGCCTCATCGTGAAACCATCCTGTGATTGAACGATCAAATATTGACTGCATTGTAGTTACCAGTTGGTAAGGCATGCAGTACATTGCGTACTATAAGGCGATATACTCACGGGTAAACTAGGTGTATTATCTTTCAGTTTGGTTGTAGTTTCCACAAAACGTTCAGTTTTCTTGCTATAATCAGAGACATTCTCACCAGCACCATCAGTACTGGCTGTTCCTGGTGATGATGACGGGGTTTCTGCCAGTGAATTATTCTCTTGTTCTTGGGCAATTCTTTCCTGTTCTTCTTGAGCTAAGCGCTTTGCTCGTTCGTCTCGCCGTCTTGCTAACCTCTCTTGAAGCTGTGACAGATAAATACGCAAAGTCAATGACCATTCAAGTTAGTTTGTTGAAATCTTGTAATAGAACCAATGTGGGTTAATGGTGGCCCAATCTTGGACGCAAGGAAAATGTTGAAATTCCTACCGATTCTCCTTGTTTTGAGCGTTGTATCATGGTTTTTTCTCTAACCAAAGATGATTCTTGTTCAGCCATTTTTAAAAGTGAAGCAGCAACGTCTTCTTCATATTGTTTGTCATTCTTTTTTCTTCTTCTCGCTTCCAGTTTTGCTTTTGCAAGATTCCTTTGATACTCATGTGATTTATTCATAGCCTGGAAAGAACAATATATAGATTATCCGTCCGTCCCTCTGACCGTCCGTTCCTCCGTCATTACACCAACCTCCTTCGTTGCTTCTTGTTGTCGCCTTATTTCATTCATTGCAGCCAAGATTTCCGCTTCACTTGCGCCACTCAGCATTCTTCTCTTTTCTTCCAGTTCCGCATTCATATCTTCTTCCAGTTGTTTCATATTTTCTTCTTCCACTTGCGACATTTCACTCAGATCTTCGCCCTCTATCATCTACAATACATTAGTATAATATCTCAATGCACTTGCGATAGTTTGAGTTTATTATGATATATATATGAAGACTTGCCTCTTCTTGTAATAATACTGAAGCAAGGTTATCTAAGATAGACTCTTGACGGTTACGACGCTGTTCATCTTTGATGCGACTCAAAATCTCACCATCCTAAATACCAGCAATTACCATAACATAGACATAACCAATTGGTAATTATGTTACTATTTTTCTATCACGTACACGTTGAGTTACCATCTACATGGTTATTATATACTTTACCACCTACCACATCCAGTTTACTACCAATTATTATCACCATACTTTACCAAAGAATGGTTACCTTTTCAGCCATAATGTTCTCAACAGCGTGATCTTCTGTTGTTTGTCTTTCTTGTAAACTAGCCATTAGTTGAACACTTAGTTCATCTTTCATTCCAACATCATGTGCACCATCCCAACTTTCTTTCATATTCATAATTTTATAAATTATTCCATTTCTCAAAATCCTTATCAGTTTCATTCGATTGTCAGCGACACGTAGAATATTTTGCTCCTTTTCTTCCTATGAAATAAAACAAATAAAATATTGAGTATGGATGTTTGCTGAAAAATCCCTGAATCAATACCATGGTTGGTATTAACTCGGGGATGGGTGCTACCATATATAGTGTGGTACGTTTCTCGCTGACAGTATTATATATAAAACCAACCTTAGTCAGACCTGGTCCAATATTCTTTGAAGCTTGAATGGTGGTATTTTTCCAGTTTTTATAATCATTATAAATCTTGTTCAGTTTATCGCTACGTTGTTTGGTATTGAGATAACTTGCCGCGGCCGTTGCCTCACTGTCTTTGTCAAATACATCAAGAAGATCGGTCAACATCTAAAAAGAAGTACATAAAATCAACTTGTTCAGTAAAAGTGATAGCGTAAGGAGTGTGTATGCTCGGAACATGAAATAGTTACTTCACGTTTCTGCAATATCCGTTACTTTAATGAGAGAGTTGATCAGGTACCTTGATTTCAAGCGAGTGTTTTTTCTCAACATCTTTCATGATAGCTTCCTGTACTGCGACCAGCCCTCCTTTCTCTATTTCTAATATTTCTTGAGATAATGAGGCGTTTTCCATTTCGCCTTCCTGCTCCAACTGCTTCTCCAAACAATTACGTTGTTCTTCTTCTGTTTTGAGTAGTAACGATGCTTCCTTCTCAGAGCGCTTCTTCTTCAAAGCTGCTAGTCTTTCTCGCGCCAGTTGCTTGTGCCTTTCATGTGTTTTACGATAGCTATAAATATTGATGGTAAAATCATCCAGTGATGGTTAATGTGATATTATTAGTGGTGATGTACAGTGATGGCAATACATTGCGGCGATCCTGCCGGGAATCGTGGTGGTTGTGGTGATAGTGGTAGTAATAGTGGTAGTAGTATGGTAGTAATATTGAAGACACCACATGGTATGATGGTTAAATTGATTGATTGGTCACAAGATTCGCCACGAACCTCGTTTCTTTCGCTTCTGCTTGTTGTTTTCCTAAACCAAGCACCAAAGCAGCCGCGTCAAATTTATCTTCTTTCGCAATCTTCTTCTGCTCCCTTCGCAGTTTAGCTAACTCAAGTTGCCGTTGCCTTTCACTCCCAAATCTTTTATCTTGGCCACTCAAAGAAGCTAATAACGCTTTCTTTTCTTCCTCGTATTGTGCCTAAGATGTTGGAAATATATTGTGCAAAGGATTGTGCAACATGCTGTGTGACAAGGCTGTGTAATGAGAGGCTGTGTGATGAGAGGTTATGTGGGGGAGGTTGTGTGATGGTGGGTTATGTGAGAGAGGTTGTGTGATGTGACGAGGTTGTGTGACAGAGTTCCGTGATGAAGTTGTGTGACGGGGCTATGTAACATACTTGTAGCCCCTTCATGACGTCTTCAGTTGTCACATCTTTGTTCTGATCATCTTCTAATCCATCTTCTAATAACTGAACTTCTTCAGTCGTCATCTCGACTCCCGCTTCTTTCAATTCTCGAAGCTTCTGTAATCGTCTACGCAATGCATCTTTCTGTTCAGCCTTCGTTTCTCCCATTAGTTTAGACAAACTAGCAGCATGTTCAAGACTCTCGCCAAACAATCTAAGAAATGAAGTATACGTTCATTATAGGTTTTTACACATACGTTTGTGGACAAAATAATTAATGTTTTTTCTGAGCTTCCGACCAGTAAACTCGGGCCGTCTTCAGAGCAATGGTTGTAGTTTACAACTCACCTATTTGCTTCATCAAACTTTCCTTCCTTTCGTAGTTTTTTCTCTTGTAATCTAATCTTCATAACCTTCGCTTGTCTCTCTCTTTCCGACAACTTTTCCCATTCAGCCACGCCCAAATCTTTCATTAAACTTTCCGCAATAAGTTTATCTTTCAAGGCATCGTACTTCTCTTCCAGTGCATTCAATAACTCGTCTTCACTTGGCATGCCAGGTGCACGGGTTGTCGTTGCTGTTGATGATCCTAACAGAGCTATTGCAATATTGTCGTACCAACGAAAACGGCGTGATTGGTGCTGGACTGCTTGGAGTTGCGTCAGTGTGGCGTCGGTCTAGAAAGGTGGTTGGTTTGATAACAAAGATAACAAACAAAGACAAAACATGCTTTGATGGTTGGGAACGAATTAAGGAAGGATGACCGAAAAGAAAGATGATTGTCTCAAAGAATGCAGGGCAACTAACCTTGTTAGATAAATCTTGTAAGAGTATCTCAGCTTCTTGATCTTGTAGTTGCTGTAGTTTCGCCAAAATTACAACATGGACATCTTCTTCTTCAACATTTTCTTTGTCGTTTTTGCTTTGAAGTTCTTGCTTTGTTGAAACGACATTTAAACAGGCTGCTTCACGTAATATTGTATTGTGTTCTGTCATTGAATCGACGGTGCCATCCGCTTCAGAATCTCTCCATTGCTGCCGGAGTTCCTTCATAAAAATGGTTTAAATAGATTCAATGCAATCAAAAGAATGCAACACAAAAGTAATATCTTACTTTCAATTCTACCAATCGTTCATTCCGTTCTCCACAACTTTGATTTTCAATGTCCTTTCTCAATTCACTCTTTTCTTCATCTTGAAGCAACGTCTGTAAGAAATCTCGTTCGCATTCTTGTTTCTTTTCCAATTCTTTCAAAACAGCTTCCTAAACAAAAAAAACACCATCAGAATCAAGCTGGTATGGTGCGGAGTATGGTGGGTCAATTGGTGAAATACTTGTAAAGCAACCAGGTTGCCTTTATCATTTATTTCTTCAATTCCTTCCTGTTCTTTTTGTAGCAGTTCACTTTGCAGTTCGTCAGATCGCTTCTTTCTTCGAGCAGCGAGTCGTTCGCGTGCCAACTGTTCTTGGCGGACACGATCTTTTTTCTGTCTAAAATACCAAACCAAAATAACCAAGTCTGGATGGTGTCCGATATACCGTAAGGTCTAAGGTAGAACTGCAAGCACATTTAAATCTCGTACGACTTACATATCTTCCAAGGTCGTTTTCTGTGCTTGTGCTAAACCAAGAACCAAAGCGGCAGTGTCGTATTTATCTTCATGTCTCGCTTTGCGTTCTTCTCGCCGTAATCTCGCTAGTTCAGCTTGGCGTTGTCGCTCACTTGCGAATCTTGAGTCTTTATTCCGTAAAGCAGACAACAAAGCTTCTTTTTCTTTGTCATAACAGTTCTATGGTACAAGAAAGAAAGGTACAATGGTACATATATCTCGACAACAGAAAGACGCCATGATAGATTACCATTAAATTAACCAAAGGGTTGCCGTTAGCTTCTTGTTTCATTTCATCTTCAAATTTTTCATCTTCCTCGGCTTCTAGTTTAGCTACTTCATCTTTCGACATTCCTTCTTTCAATCGTTGTCGTCTTTTCTCCAATTTCTCTCTCATTCTTTCCTTATAGCGTGCTTTATTCTGTCCCATCACCTCTTGTAAGTTTGCTTCAGCTGCGAACGCTGTGCCAAGCAACTCTTGTAACTCATCAAGCTTTCCTGAATCAAGGATAAAACGTATATATGGTAACTTTGTCATATCCGACTCTTTTGGCTGTGAAGTGCAATGATTCGATGGTTGTGAAGGTAATGTCTCTTGGATGTTGTGAGTTATGGTATTTCGATGGTATTCAAACACAGTACCTTCTCTTCGCAAACGTTTCTCTTCAAGTTTAATCTTCACCATTCTTGCTTGGCGTTCTTGTTCGCTCAACGCGTTCCATTCTGCGACACCCATTTCCTTCATCATAGCTTCACTGAGTAATTTATCACGAAGGATATCATATTTGGCATCCAACGCAGCAACCAACTGCTGTTCACCAACGATGGTCACTTGTTCTGGTGTATCAAAGATTACCATGAGATTGGTGCGATCCTCAGAGTTAGCCTCAACAAGGAGCCGGGATTGTAGTGCCACTAGCTCTTCTTGATCCTGCAAGAAATATAAAATAATGGTTGTCACTGTCGTATGTGTATGGTGTAAAAAGCGCATGGTAGATGGTGTCCTTACCTTATCTGGAAGTAAAGTCATCAACATTTCACTTTCTTTGTCTTGTTCTTGTTGTAGATCAGCTAACAACGATATAATAACCTCGTTCTTTGTTATATCTTCGCCATATTTATTCATTTTCAAGGTTTGTTGCCTTGATACATATTTCGTGATGGCAGCCTCTTGTAAAATGTCTTCATGCTCTTTCTTGTCACCTTCAATCGAGAAAAGTCATTTTTGCAACTACTTCAAACCCAGAACAACTTTTCATTGCTTTACTTTTTTCCAAGCTCGTTTTCTTCTGTCTCAGAGCCGTGATATGCTCTTCCCTTTGCTCCGGAGTCATAGAAATGGCAAGATCAGCAATCATATTAAGCTCGTTCTCCAATAGACTAGTTAAGATCTTGAAACAAATACAGAAATAAATCTCGTATTTTATACATCAGAAATATGAAGTTCCACGCCCAACCTCTCTTTCTTGAAAATGTTTATTTTCCAACATTTTTATAACTCCTTCTTGCATTGCGCTCAAATCGCCATTGGTAACAATATCTGATTCATCGAGTATTTTCTGATTTCGTCTCTTTTTCCTATCTGCTAATCTCTGCCGCGCAAGTTCTTCATGGCGCGCGCGGTCCGACTTCAACCTAAAGAAGTCAAATTGACAGAAAATTTTCATAAAATATATATAAAATTATATTGCTTTGGACTCCATGGTCAGCCATCACATGGTCACCTTGGTCAATGTTGTATTTAATCTATGGTACATCATCGTGATCACCATCCTTACCTTTCCTCGGCATTTTTTCGTTGTCGTTCAGCCAAACCCAATACTAAAGCAGCAGAATCAAACTTATCTTCCAACTTTGCTTTCATTTGCTCTCGTTTCAGTCTAGCTAACAAAGCTTGGCGTTCTTTCTCGCTTAGAAACTGGTTGTTTGCTCCTAGTAATTTCGCCATTAATGCATCTCTTTCGTCTTCAAACCTAACCACAAAGTAACCAATATCGAAAACTGTGATACAATTTCCGATTATATTTCTACCATTAGCTCACCTGTTTTCTAGAGCTTGCAAGATGTCATGGCTTGTAGATAGTTTGTCACTCAGCTCATCTTCTTCGTCGCTTTCTTCTGGTAATCCTTTAGCTAAACGTTCCCTGCGGCGAGCCAGCTTCTCCTTAAGTTGATCTTCGTATCTACAAACATCATATAATTGATCAGTAAACGCGTCATGGTACGCTGCATAGTGTGTGATAACACCACGACCATCATGTATTCGCATCTCCCACTAACCTTGCTCGATTAGCACCAAGCAATCTTCGTAAATTGACATCATTTTCAAAACCTTCTCCGAGTAATTTTGCTAGTTCATCAAGCTTATTCTCTCTCTTCAAACGTTTGGCTTCCAATTTAATTTCATCAAACGAAGTTGTCTTTCCTTTTCTGACAACCGATTCCATTCATCTTGGCCTAAATAAGTTAAAATACTATTCTTCAAGTAAACTGAATACGATGGGTGTTCACTATAACGCACCCAGTTGCTTTTTTAATGCTTCAAGAAGTAACTTGTCTTTCAAAGCGTCGTATTTTTTCTCCAAAGCCGACAAAATAACGTCGTTGTTACCAACACCATCGTATCTCATTAAAATCAACGCGATGTTGTCCATATGTTCAGATTTATAAGCATTGATCTGTTTGCTTCGTAACTGAGAAAGTTCATCTTTGGACTGAAAGAGAACATTTTTTGTATGAAAAACACTTCGAAAATAACTCAAGTCTGTGGTGACGCGCACCATCACATGGTTGTTTCAACATTACACACCATGGTACCGGAATATCACCAACCTTTTCCACAATTTCTTCCAGAATTTCTTCACATTCATCGTTGTGTCTCTCGTGAAGATCAAATAACAAAGAGAAAAACACCGCATCGTCAGTAATCCGTTCATCTTTTTTACTAGCTTGCATTCGTTGCTTTCGGCTCTCAATTTTAAATCCACAAGCCATTTCCAGTATAGTCATATTCATATCATGGTCGCCTGAAAATAGGTAGTCGAGAATAGGTACTGTGCATTACATTCACGATCAAGTTGGAGAAATAACATACCTTTTTCATCTAAATCCAACGTCTCGCGTTCATCGTTCAGTTCTGATAACCTTTTTTGTCGCTCGTCTTCCGACATTGTCATCGCTTCATTCCGGACATCTTCTAACGCCGCGTTGTTCAACAGCAAAGACGAAAGATAACTCTTCTCTAATCTTTGTTTCCTTTCAACTTCGCGTAAGACTACGTCCATCCACTCATTTGGCTCATCTGAAAACATTTTAGAAGATTGACCATGAGGTATGGTGTATTCAATATCTATAGCATTAACGATATCACCATACATAACCATACCATCACTTGGTACAGAATCTTCAACCTCCTTTTCTTCCAGATTCCTCGCTAAACGCGTAAGAACAAACTGTTCTTCTGTAAGAAGCTTTCTTCTGCTTTTATCTTCCAGTAAACTAAACAAACAACGGTATACATAGATGTTGTCTAAAGCTCGTTTCGTTTCCACGGCAGTTGACAAGAACTAACCGCTCGCTATGAATTCTGCGATGTCGTTCGTAAAGTCCCAGTACAAGGAGGGAACAGAGCATATTAGGTTCTCTATCAGCCACACGTTTCTGTTGCATCACTCGAAGTACCATATCATGGAAGTCAACACCACTACTACCACCTTCCTATATAACAGTAGCCGATACCATAGGTTAATAGCTCTATTTATTATCCCGTAAAAGTTACGGGATTATAATAAAGTTATATCTGGCGTTTCGTTGTAGCTCACTTGTAATTTTCGAATTAACATTATCTTCTCCTTTTTATAACGATCGTCGAGATCTTTCCACAAGTTACCAGAAGATATCACTGTTGTCTCCTCGATTTCGCCGCATTCTGGTTCAAGACCCTCGGACATTTGATCACGACGCTTCTCAAGAACGCCTTTCAACTTCTCCATAAATTTTTGACGACTCTCGCCCAGGGAAGACTAGCAAATTAAAACAATTATATAATCATATAAACTCTTGCAAAAGACTACTGGGCACAGCTAATTTTCGGTAAAACGTTGTCCCGCCGTGCCTCAATTAGTTGAGGGTGAGGTTAAATGGTATGAATATATTTTATGGTATTATAACTGAGAAGTATGGTGCTCTACTGTACCATAAACTTTTCACCACTCATGAAACCATCACCCAACATTTTCAGAGCATCGCCAAACCGTTTCTGCATACGTAACATCTTCTCGTTCAATTTAGCTTTCGTTACTAAATTATATCGTTGTGACAGTGGCATATTGTCCCAATCTTCAACACCTGAGCAACAAAACTGACATTATACGCGTGACTTCAATCAGATTCCTTGTACTTCATGAAACATTGTTGGGCGTGGCAGTCACATTTAGCTCTAATTGTGATTAGAGTTGAATTAAAAACATGTTTTACCTGTTTGATCCTTCAAAGCTTCTTCTAAAATCTTGTGTCGGATGACGTCGTATTTTTCATCAAGTAATTTGATGACATCATCTTCGACGCGTGCGATGTCACTGGTACCTAACACCACAGCTGAGAGATTTTCCAACCATCTTTCTCGGTACATTTGCTCTTGCTCTTGACGCACGCGTAATAACTCGTCCAATGACTGAAAAACCAACAACAACTTGTTTCATTTCACAGTAAAGTTTCCAACGGAAGCTATACATACTTGTTCTTTGTCCGCTAGAACAATCCTTGCATCACTTTCTTGATGTTTTAATAATTGCGATAGTAAAGATACAGCTACAGTTCTTTCCGAACCAGCTTTGTCCATTTCTTGTCTTCTGTTCACACAAAGAATGCTCACAGCTTCTTGTAAGTATTGTAGATGGCAAGATATGGCTTCTATCTTCTCCTCAGAACTGTGATTGCGCCAGTTTTGATGTTGCATTTTTATCACAAGAATTTGGTTGTCACGCTCATCTGCAGCGGAATATTGAACCATCAAAAAATGAAGCAACACAAGGAAAGGCAACGCGACGTAATGTAATGTGACGCAAAGTAAAGCAACGCAGGGCAACGCTACGCAGAGTAACCCAACGCAAAGAACACAACTCAGAGCAACGCAACATAAAGCAAAATATAGTAGTGTAACTGAAAGCAACTCAGCGCAACCCAACACAGCACAACGGGAATGATGACGTACCAGGTGTCATCTTTTTTACTTCGGATCTGTTCTTAGCGCTTTCATTCCCTTGTAACATGTGAACCAACATTTCAACTTCAGCGCGATGTTTCCGTTCCAAAGCTTTCACAATATCTTCATAATGTTCCACTACATTGCCGTTATAATCATGACAACACAACTGAGCTTGATTGAACTCTGTTAACAATTTACGACCACGCTTTTCGACCAAGATACGTTCAGCTAACTGCATTTGAAGCTCTTGGCCAAAATGGAATCTATCGTTATATATATAAGAAACCTTAATTATTTAAAGATCAAGTAATTAATCAAGGTGCTAAGTACTTGTTGGGTATTTTCCTAAGCTGCCGTTTATATATATATTTTTTTTCTATACAATATGAATTCGGAAGAACGGTAATGGTTTTATCATAACGGTTCGCCTACCAACACCGCTATTTTTAAGCATTCAAAACACGCTAGAGAATGAAACAGGAGAGAAGGTTTGGTACAATCATAATATACCATGTTAACTGAAGTATAGCGAAACCTAATTTGCATATTTGGCGCTATGGGCGTTGGCCGCTAAGAGACACGTGCTAATGTAGCTTTTATTGAGTGTTCACCTGTCGACTTTATCCGAGTTAACAAAT
>FXAL01025531.1:0-10681 GCA_900177555.1 Renilla reniformis
GAAATTTTGAAAGTCACAATAGAACAAAATCTCTGAACGAATATGTTACAAGTTAAAGAAGACGGCAGATCTCAGTTAAAATGTAGAAAACACTACGATGGGAAAGTTGATATCCTGTTACACCGTGCAATGCATTTTTGTTCAAAAAAAATGATAGAAAAAAATATTGCAGATAGCAATGACATGGGACAAGATAGCAACTTGGTGCAACTCTACACTTTTCTTACCTTTATCGGGAAGAAATTTTGCTTGTAGTAATAGAAATTACTACATAGAAAAACTATTAAAAGTTTGAATTCACAAAATTGTTATATAGTCGCACATTTTATATTATATTATATATATATTTTATTTGCGATTAACAATTTTGGTCTAAGTTATTGCGATACTTCCCAAATGGAAAGAATATTAAAATGACGGTCCATAGTACATCTATGAATCTTACTTAAATATTTAAATAGATCGAACTATCATAACCCTTGGAGAAGGTTACAATCATGTTAATTTTCCGACCAATTCTTCAAAATCCAGTTTTCTGAACAAAATAATTTTCATATACGACATTCATGATTCATCACATTCAGCACAATTTCAATTTCTGATCGTTATTCAGGGAAAATAGTCGTATATGAAAGATATTTGATAGAAAAACTACATTTGCTTCCCAAAATACCTCCTATTTGAACGATTGTGTTTGTGGCGTGACTGAGCATTCGCCTCGTTATTATGGTTATGAGACATGTCACAGTCAGTGGCGAACATGGCGGTTAGTTGAGTCTATTTCAAAGACAAGCTACACTTTTCCGTGTGCAATAATTTGTTAACAACAAGGTGAAACATTACTTCATGCATAACGCCAATAAACCATCGTTCAGATAGAACTAAGCAAAAAGACCGAGGAATTTCCTGGAGAAAAGCACCATTAAAAAAATAAATTAATAATTGTATGCAAATTCGCGCAAAATTCTAAGTTTAAAAATATCTTTATGGGATTGTGTACAAATTATTGGTGGAAAAATCTTCAAAAATTGTTGAAGGATTTCATATTTGAGTGATAAAAGCTCGTTACATCATACATCACAAGAATCGGTTAAATCAGCGCTCACCTGAAAAATCAAATATAAATAAATATCGATTAAATTCATTTGTCTTTTTTTCACAGTTAGACAATTATTGTACAAATATAAAACAAAACAAATTCCGAAAAAATCATCTTAATTGATGATGATTGTGATGAAATGTAGATAGTAGTCTATTAACTTTAGATGTCAATTTCTTGAGTTTCACAGAAAAGTAAATGGAGAAATGTTTCATTGCATCCGAATGTCTTATTTACATCTCCCAATTATTTTACGTTTATTAATAATATGTTTATTATTTTCATTAATTTCGTTTACCAGAGAATTTCTGTTGCTTCCCCTGCTGCTTCTACTACTTTCACTACAACCACTAAATGAAGAAGATCTTCCTTGTCGAATATCCTGCAACAAAGACAAGTGAGTGGATGGTTGAATAAGAGAATTGGGCAGGGTAAATAAATCTAACGAGAAATCAAAAATTGTGACGAATTTTCACGTCTGGGGTCACTGCATCATTATTTTAAGCAACATTCAAAAAGCTTCAAAAGCTTTCCAAGAATGATCTGTGAACACAGGCCATCTTCCCAAGAACTGCTATTTTCATATTCTTGACAAATCATTGGTTGGTTAATGGCTTACATTAATATTGTTTGGTACAGCTAATCTATCACTGACACCGTCCCAGTTTCCTAAAAGAAAGTGTTGTTATTGGTTTATACCAAAAGATCACGCCAGTTAGACTATGATTTGAAACATAACTAATATTTTCATTGAAATGGGAACACTTATTTTCCAAATCTATCCCAATATAAGCCAAAAGAAATTATTGGACAACGACGTCAAAACAGGTTTATTTCTCAAGTGAAACAACAGCATAAAATTCATTTCTTGCAGTTCTTGATTCCCAGCTGCTCAAACTGTTTTATTTATCTACACTGATTAGAATTTGACGTTATGATATCATGACGGAGATATCTGACTTTTCTTGAAAAGGAACAATGTTTATAGGAACAGGTGACGTTTTGAGCAACAGTGGTCTCAGGAAGAAGTTTAGAAATGAAAGTTGTTCAGAAGATTAATTATGCTGACCTTGTTGTTCATCGTAATTTGGTAAAAATGTTTCATCAGAATGTGAAGGATGAGAACAACTTCTCGTATTTCTTTCTTGTTTCAATCTTTGTATTTGAGCATTTGCAAACTGCATATCACATCTCAACCTGTAACAAATACGTTACTATTGAAAATTAATGTTTCCAATAATTGAAGAATGTCGGTCACAAGATTTATTCACCAGAAACGTTGCACCATTTTTCCATGATCACTGGTAAGTTATTATAATAGACATACAGAGTTACTAATGTTACTTGAAAGGTGAAAATCAATTGACTCAAAGTTTCAATAATCGTCTGTGTACGAGATCTGTATTCATTGTGAGACGTTTTACTAGATGATGTTTTGCTCCTGTTGTGAGGTGCACAGACGCGCGATTTCTAGCGAGAACAGTCAGTTAACCGAATAGAAATGATGAAAAATGGACCAGATCAAGCGTATTTGAACCTCGTAGAGCGAGTATTATAAACCACACTTGATTATTATTACTCAAAGAGTGTTGGATCATGGGATACTTTGTAGGAGTGTTGCAAAAATTCTTCGAAAACGCCAAATAATTTACTTGACTGTTCGGAAAATTGATCAATAAAACCCGTTTTAGTTTTCAAAAAATCCTACCTTTCACTCGCCATTTCACGTTCACCAACAATATTCTATGAAGAATGAGTAATTGAGCAATTGTAAGAAACCGTCAGGCAACCCGATTACTGATCAAACTGATTACATGGCAATACAATCAAAAATGAAAATGGCGTTATGTATATTTCTAATTCACATCAAAACGTCACATATAATAAACACATGGATCAGCGACGTGAGGGACTAAGTTATATTTTTCTTTGAGATTCTTAATATTTTACGAGTCGAGGGGAAATTGATAGTGAAGAAAAATAAAAACACGCTTTGCCACGAGACATCAGACACTAGGTGTTTTGTTATATAGGAAAAATTGTTTTAAGGAAACAAATGAATTTTCTGATATCAATTGAGGTGAATATTCACAGATAATCACCAAGTTTGGTAATAAGTATTTAACAACAATTGTTTTAGAAAATCACTCATGTAGTGGTAAAATAGTAAAAAATCACTCTTCAATAATATGATATTGCTCCACTAATTTCTTCTCCGTTCAATATCGAGTGATAAGTTTGTCCAAGCAAAATAATACAATTTTTAAGCGATATGAATGAGATATGAGTTAATGATTCAACTTACTAATAATGCTGTCAGATGTTCATTCAATATGGCTGTTGATCTTGCTAGTTGTTGCTATAAACGATAAAAATTCTTATTGTAATTGTAAATATAGTATTGACATCTCAACAGAAAATAGAAATGAGTAACATTGCATTTTCTGAAGTTCGTGTTTTCCAAAACACGTTTTCCAAACAGTTTCGCGGAATCTCACGCACGGGATAACACTAGCCTTATTACCACAAAACTATTTGGCAATCCTTTCTTAACTGTTTCCATGGTGATTCGTTCAACGACAGTTATTTAACGGTCATTTAACGATATTCAACAAAATTCATACCTGTGGTATCAGTGGAAATTCTTCCGAGTTTTGTGGTGGACTGGGATTGAGTATACTGGTAACTGCACCAGTTATGCGATTAACTATAAAATATTAATATGAAGTTATTCACTAGAATAAGCGATGAGAACATTGAGTTTGGTAGCCGTTTACATGTTGCACGTTTGGTGCATGTGCTATTTTAGTAAACGAATACTCACCTTCGAGAATTGACGAGACAACAAGAGTCCTGAAAAATAGATGATTATAAATAAAAATGGTTAACATTTTGAAATGAGACAATTTTCTGCAAACAATATCAAGCTTCGACGTATTTGATCCTTAACAACTATCTATCCGTCATTGTCGTCAGATATTACTAGGTTTGATAGAATATTACTATAGTGTTTGATTGTGAAGAAGAATGAACTTCGCTCGTCTTGTTTGATCCTTCACCAAACGTTTTCGTAGCCTATTTCTTGTTTATGAATATGGTATATTGTAGGTACCTGGCGTCTGGTGGTTTCTCTGTTGCAGAAACCTAGGTAAAATACAAATAAATTATTATTTTTTTTGAATTTCCCCAAACAAGTTGTTTGTTCGCATCTTTTACATTCAAAAATGCAACCTCCGGGTAAGCTGAATTGTGGAATACTCGTCCATTTTTTACCACCTTCGTGCTACCAACTATCAAATATCTTGTCAAGTTCCTTAAAATACGTTCTTTGAAACCTTTCATCTGAATTAAACCAAACTAACGCAATGACAATATTTCATCTTTCAACTTTGAATATAAACTATTTTGAAGTGATTTGTTTGGAGAGAAGATGAAGGTTGCGAAGTGGACGGGTATTGTTCCCAGGGTTTTGTTGGGTTGATGTTCTCATTTTCCAGAAATGATTCCAATTGGCAATTCAGAAATTATTCTAATTACTACCTCGTTAGAAGAGGAACCTTCCGTTGATGAATTTCCCTAGAAAGGTAAAAGATTATAATATAGAAACCAATAAACAGGAATAAAAACAATTACATTCATAATGTTTTGTCATTCAGCGGAAGTTGAGACGCTATAACTTGGAAATCTAGTCTATTCTTTATCGCAGAACATCGTGATAATTCATCGCAAAACACCGTGAAAAGCAACGCAGATTGGTGCAGAAGTCGTCGTTCTTTCGCAATCACTACACACTCTTCATAAAGAATGATTGTTTCCGGCTCCCTCAGGCAAACGGTTTGTAGTTAGTCTACGACAGTTGAAGAAGATGTTCCATTAACGAATTAGAACCATTTTCAAGTATTCATGTTGATGGATTAAAGTATCTCACACAGTGACCATCTTTCACCAAATGATAATTATTAGTTTTTCAATATCTAATTCAATATTTCATTCATTGCACAAAATTAAGGTGAAAACATTAAATGTATGTTGGCAGTTATACAATAAAACATATATACACAGTTCCGTAATTGGATGCCAATATTTGACAAAACTGGTGATATTACAACTTTATTACAAAATTATTTCATATCAAAATTATCGTTTACCACACATTTTTCACAAATACTGAATTCTTTCCAAATGGTCGTTTTGGAATTCCGGAATTCTTCAATTTGTCTACAGGTCCTGGTTTTTATATATTCTATATTAGCGACATCTTAGAAGAGTGAATCTTCAACATATCATTATATAAAATGTTGATGATTAATTGAATTTAAACTTATTTATTGAACTTATTTTTGATAGACATTTTTCAGCACCTTCTTACGCATATCTCATCATGACATTACACGGGTACCGAAACAACATTCACGATTTTGATATTAGGAAGAAGAAATTAAGAACTTACTCGAATTTCTTCCAGTAAACGTGACTTTTCTTCAAGAAGCTTCCGAATTTCATCATCCTTCTGTTTCAGCAATTCTAAATATCATTAAAACAAATCATAAGTGATTGATCTGGAAACTAACGAACCAAATAGATATCTAAAACGTAAAAATACCAACTACAGACGAAATCCAACCCATCGGTAGAATCAAGTTTGAATATTAAAGAATATTTCAGTTGTTTTGAGTGAAAATTGATAAAAACCATATTAACCATCTGTGTATCAGATGTATTGAATTGAACAAGTCGACAATAACGAATGAGAAGGAATCATTTGCAGGAAAGTATGTGATCAAAAAATAATAAATGTCATCAAATAACAGACGTATTTTTCATTCAAAAATGTTTGTAAAATTGCAACAAGCAACAGCAACGCGCTTATTTACGACATATTATGTAACGAGAGGCATGTGTGTGTAATATGACCTCGTATTTTGACTAGATTTCATTCATTCAAGACATAACGTTTAAAGAATTATTCTGAACTCATTGGCAAAGCAGTCACAACTATCGCCATTTTTTCAACTTTTGTCAACAAAAATACCCTCTGTGACGTCATTTCTTTGATTTCAGCTTGTCATAACTGAAATACTCATGAGAAATAGCTTAACTTGCAGGAAAATCGCAAAATACAAAACATTGGTGAATAGAAATATCTAAGACGGGATAGATCAATATTATAATATCAGGGAGCACTGTGTCGCTTTGTACAAGCTTAAATGATAAATCAGTTGCCTCCGTCAAAGATGATAAAATAATCAAATGTTTCAAAATCTTCATCAATACGCTTCAAGATCATCGTTAAGGCACTATGATTTTGGACAGAAAAGATTTTTGTCTAACTGTGCCTGTGGCGCGACGGGCTGACCGAGTTGGAGGTGGACAAAACATAAATATGCACACCGATCATCAACTCAATTGTTATAACATTATTTAGTACAACCTTAAAACCTTTTGATATATACACTGCATCTATAGCTCAATATTATAAGATTATTCGCGTCATGTCATGGAGGTTATGTGCATAAATAAAGCTTGAATATTATATAACATACGTGTATTGGACATGTGGAAAACAAGTTGATTATTAGAACATTTATCCACGGTGATTTCTTCACACGTCTCGATAATAGTAAACACCACAAACAATTTCAAATATAATTGTTTTTTACTGCGGATCACTATTAAAATCAGATCTGCTATCTCAAATAATTGTCAACTGATAAAAGAACTTTCATCAACACATCAAAGCGTGTTTATAATTATTGGATTCTTCGTTAGTTAGTTAAACACATATGAATATGACGATACGATTACTTCATTCATTATTCTCGATATTGTTTTTTTGACCTTATTTCACGTGCTACGTCAACATTTCATATATCAGTAACATTGCTATATTGATGCAAGTGCAATGGTTGTCATATTGGTAAAAATGCAGTGGTTGTCAACAGTGATTAATCAATAAATACATCCTAGTAACAATGGTCAAAGGAAAAATAGATCATTAGTCATTATTCACTATTATATATAGGAGAAACATTTGCTGAACGTGATTCGCTGATTTATGACCACGTGGCTTCACAAAAATTTCCGTTAAGTAACTATTTTTTCGTAAAAAAAACTAGAAAGCATTGGTTTTATAGTATAACGCGTATTCAACTCTCAACTACGCTCTATCAAGTTTCATTTTGGTCGCTTGTATAAGAACAATTACGTATAATAAATAACTAAAAGAATAGTTACGTCGAAACAATAATTATTATTATTATTAATTAATATTAGTTAATTAAATTAATTACTATATATTACTAAAGTTAAAATAATAGTTATAAAGAAAGTTCAACAATAATAATAAATAATAAACGAGTATGATTGTGACCCGTTAAATTTCATTTCGGCCGTCATGTATAAGAATGTCACGCGATATAATAGTTGCTCGATCTCCATGACGAGCAACCATTACACGCGGCACGCCACTATATAAATGGTAGGAGAGATTCTTACCCATGAGTTCAATAGATGACCGCGAAGAACCATCACTGGTTTCAGAACATTCCTCAGGAGAAGACGATGTCTTTTTAAACATATCACTTGTCGTTTCTTTATTAAAATCATCTTTCAAAGAATGATCTAAAATAGGGTGAATTCGCATTACTTGAACTGTGCTCAAAATTTTTTGGTCATTTACGAGCATGTCAAGATATAATGCAAACCATATTGCATAGTTGCCGAGTTGCACGAGAAATAACTATACCTGAAAACGCATTTTTCTCTGGTGTGTCCACACTTTTCTCATTCTTCAAATCATCAACACTATGTGACCGTTTTTCCGACAAATTATGAAGATGTTTGTTCTGAAAAATAATATTAGTCATCACATACTACATAGGGATTCTTGACATCAAACAGATTAAGGTATATCAACACCTTTCGATATATTCATTCACAGCATTTAGCATTTCAAAATAAGAATTTAAAAGTGAAGATGAAGTAATTTCCTATATATATAAAATTAGATTAGAACATTTGATCAGTTGTATGATTCGGAAACTCAAGACTAATTAACGTTGTTTCATGCCATATTGCACAGATTATTCAACCAGCGTTCAATGTTTGGTCATTCATTCTAGGAAATTGTCCTTGATCAAGTTTGTACAAATACAATAGGTATGCATGGCTCACGGAACACGAACGTTGCAGGATTAACATAGCTCAACAAGGTTAATCAGATACATTGTATTCTTGATGAGCTGTCGAATATATAGCTACATGGGTATGGTGGCTACTCAGGTATAGAGGGGGAGGCATGCAGTTTGTTACCTTGACAACCAGTTCAGGCGAATCACTATCTTTCTCATTATTATTATCTTTTGTTGCTTCTTTATCTTCATCAACAATAGTTTCTTCATGATCACTCTTCTCTTTATCTTCCACGTCATCTTTTTCTTTAGTTTCAACACTACTTTCTGGTTCTTGTTTCTCAAGTTCTGATAAATCACCAGGATTCTTGATCGATGTCGGCATTGCCAAAGCATTTCGCCTTCCCCGTTCTTAACAAAATAAAAAGAACATTCAACAATGCTTAATTTGAATATGAGTATAGTAAAACAATTATTCAAGTTATTTCAGGATAATTCGCTATATATCTACTGAAACTATTGACTTTAGGAGATTTATTGGACTTTGAATTTTACGAAAATAGTGCGAAAATGTAAATTATTTGTATATACAAGCAGAGTAATAGTTGTAACAAGTTCTTATCTAAACAAACCTTTTCCTCGGCAAACTTCAATTGCTTCAGTTATATATTTGAACCAACTACAAAAAATAAGTGAAACTTTAACTCATAATTCCTTTTCATGTAAATTCTTAATATTAGCAATGTTCAAACATCAGATATATTGCAAAGCAAATTAGCACATCTCTTTGTAGAGATAAAATAAGACGTCGTTTTCATATGAGTAACAAAATTGAGGTATAAATATGTCTCTATGTTTTTGCATTGAAAAACTGCCAAATATGAAAAGTTGATTAAACAACGCACAATTTGAACATCTTCTGATAAGAAATTCTGTTTCGTGCTCTATGTTCACACGCTGAATTTTGAAATACAGAATATACTGTGGAACTTTTTGCGAGCCTGGAAAAATGTGAAGAATTCTCTCTTCTAGACATCAGATATAATCGTAATAATAGAAGTAGCTACGGTACTACTAAAGCACAAATAAATCGTTACTTTTTTCGTTCACTCAAAGTGGCGGCTACCAATTCGTAAATCTGTGGTCCAACTTCCGACGTACCAACAACGAAGAAAGCTTTCTTATCTGAAAACAAAAGGTGATATAGAGTTACAAAAAAAACCATGATGTTACGGCTCAGGGTTTTTTCAGAGTCTTCTAGTAACTTCGTACAGCAATAATTAACAATTTATAATAAAATAATGGTCAATTGGGAATATTGTTCTAATTGTTTACTTGGAAAACACTTCTTTTTATTAACAGTAACAGTGTCTATTCTCACAGTAACGATACTTTTCATAATAATAACGATATTATATTTGCATCAAATTACGATACAACGGTATTGAGTAATACGCATAGGAAATAGTTTCCAAATGAGAGATAGCTACCTGTTGCCACATTTCTCGTTAACACAGATGACAGTTTGAGAATAGGACTATGTGTTGTCTAGATAAAATACAATAAAAATGAATCACGATCCTTCCTGCCACAGAGATAAATATGACATAAATATGAAAATGATTTTATTAGAAGCACAAATGCTTCAGCACCCAGATGAGATATATAAAAGTTCATATGTTATTGGATGATTGAGGATTTGGCGTTGTTTTATCATGTTCAACAACGTATTTTCATGTTATGTACAATCATAAGCACGAATATACCTATAAAATAATTTTTTTCTTTCACTAATTCTCTTATTTTTGAAATTTTCAAAATTGTCGTACCTTGTTGTCTTGGTAACCTCTCATACTCATACTTTGACATTTCAAAACAAATTTATCATCTTGTTTCTGAAGTAATACTAAAAGATCTTCCAGGAGAAGAGCATGCAGGTCTAAAAACAAAAAATATTGGACATGTTACCACAGCAGTGCATTAGAAAGTTTTGTTGAATGTTGCTTGAAAAATAACTATCTATAACTGGTGTCTATCATCAGCCCAACCCCCCAACCCCCCCTGATTCAGGCCTAATCAAAAGTTTTGGGACAAAATTTATACTGATGGGTGATGTCATTCCCTAGTTCAGTGTAAATATAAACTACAACGTGTAGCCACGGAAATTTACAAACTTTCACACCTGCAGCTTATTATTTACAACCATTTCGAACCACTCGAAATGATTCCTATTTGTATATCCTGTTTATGATATTTACCGATATTTTTAGTTTGATTCATGCGCCATGTTAAAGGTCCATCATGAATTAGTTTGTGTTTTGTTAAATCTAAATTCTACAAAAAAATAGAGTAATCATTAATGATATTTTGTGATCAAATAGAATAAGTTTGTGTTTTGTTAAATATAAATTCCATGCAAAATATAGTACGGTAATCATTAAATATTAAACTA
>FXAL01025824.1:0-11000 GCA_900177555.1 Renilla reniformis
ATACGTAATTACAGTATTAACAAATAAGAATTAATCAATGTTATAAACATATACAATTAGACAAAACAACACGTGACAGGGGGTACTAAAGATAAATAATTACAAACAAAAAATAGTATTAAAAATTAAGTTCTGGTTTTAATTTTTTAATATACAAAGCTTCTTTAACTTTGAGCGAGGTAGGATATGAAGCGCTGGTAATCAAAACAAGAGTCGGTGTATTGTGATTTGCAAAGTTGATAAGACAGGAAACAAAATACTAACTGTAACTATCACTAAAGATTGGATAAGCATACGGAAACATGTCTGTTTTATTTAAAACGTTTGTCGCTTACGTTCAAATTATAAAAACAACTTTCATTTGAGGATAGTTAAACAATACGGTAGTCAGATAGAATTCTGAAGATTGAAATGGTGGGTTTGTTTGGTACTTTAACATCGTTCTTACAGACTATGGTACAACTTCAACACTATTTTTTAGAACCCAAACAGCTTTAGCAAAATCCATCATCAATTTATGTCCATTTGTAGATCATGATCTAAAGAGCTTCATGAAAATTTTAGAAGACTTACATTGTGTACGGTTATATAAACCCAAATTTGCTTTCTCGACATTTTCCACATTTTTTTTATGAACGAACTAGACAGACAATGTTCCGCATGGAGTAACTAAAATTCGTGTTTGAGCAATTGAATATTTAACAAATACTAGGCCAAATTTCTTATAGTCATATCTTCCATATAGTCATATCATAATATATAAATACGACATTACTTATAAATACGACAATACTTATCATGCAACATAGGTACAGGCTATTGGATGTGCCATTATTAGGTTCACCAACAACTCGGCAATGATAGCATTGGGTTTATTGCTATGATAGCCTTATTAGTTATTGTGGGTTCTTTTAGTGTTCAATAAGTTGTGTTTTATCTCATAGATATGAACGTAGACGTAAGGCGTCAGGCAACTCGCATACTTTATGTATAAATTCTAGGACAATAATCTTTCAGCGTTTTATGAATTTTCAATGTGTAGATATGAAGGCACGCTCATGCTATCCATCACTTTTATTGGTCCTTTGCCTTATATCTCAGCAGCATGAGAGTGTTTTCGCTATTTCCACTTATCAAAATATAGGTATATGTCATATATGTCATATACGCCCCATTTTGTCTGTGACAAAAAACCTTTTCATCGATTGAAATAACATAAATGTGGTGTGTTTTTTTTCACTACATTTGTACCATCGTCACTTAGCACGACTTCGCTTGGGGTTAGTGGAAACTGTAGTAAAAGTAATCAAAACTACATCATGCAATATTGCGTGCTTGACGAGAGACATGTTAGGTCTTGAATATTAAAACCATATATGATGAATTCCTGACTGACTGTAGTCCTGGGCACGTCTTTGATTTCATTAATAAAAGTATTGTTATTAATACGATACACATGTTATTACTTAAGAAACGCTTCTTTGCTTTTATTTCGACATACATAAAGTGATTTAACTGGACTGCAAATGCGCCAACCAATCCTTACTCGATAGAAGTTCAAAATATGTCAATTTATGTAAACCAATACGAGCGTCAGCCGGATTGCAATAACGCAAAGGGTCACGAATGCTTCTTGCCGATACTTCTCAGTAATATACGACACAAATATTTTTATCGACCATATTTCAAAATGCAGCAGTTACCTCGTCTTTTTGGAAACTTTTATATTATTTTGCTTCATATAAATATATTATAACTTAGTTTTATGGAAATGAAAACAGCGCTGTAATATGTGTAACAACAGACCACTTACACTGATGAAGTGCTAAATATGAATTAAATTTCACCGGTTAATATCTATGACGGATTTGTGGGCGCAGTAATCCTGCATGGTATGGCCAAGTTAGTCCGGCGTGATTACCAATGGCGCGGTTGCCGCACTTTATGCTAATTACTAGAGATAATACATAATACATATACTCAGCATGTACATAATATTGTACAGATGAATTATTCTCTTAGTTAGGATATATTGAAAAGTAAAAAATAAATGGTGTGATCGAACGCTCATCTGTCATACCATGCTGATTTGTTAAATGGTATTATACATATATAGTAATATTAAGTCCTGAGAAGGAACATGGGCTGAGACGGAAAAACATATTTTATACCACTCTTTTTACGAAACTACACCTAATATACGGAAGTTCATGTGAGCGATTTGCTTGTTTTAGCCAGGCATATCTACTGAGTAAACAATCTGTTATTATATTGTTCCGTTTCTAGCCAAGTATGTATTTCATTAATGTTATTTCGTTATGTGGTTTGACTTACTTGATGGAGGAACTTTTGGGCAACAATTCGTAGTAAAAAAGAACCAAATTAAGTAATGAACGTTGTATCGCTGCAAGATTGCACGATTTCACGACCGAGAACTTATCGCCTGGATAACGTATGGCTCTTTTATTTTGGCATATCCTAACTTCCAGCCGCCAGGGACTTTCATTAATTAAGTGTGTGTTGAAATACGGTTTCCATTTCCTGAATACTAGCTCACATTACACGTTCACTTTATTTCTGATGGTCTATAGATAATCCAAAAACAAAAATAGTCGTGAATATGTTGATTCTTTGTTGAAGATGAAAGCTGTGTGAGTGGTTAGTGTTTTTAACACGTTGGAACTACTTGGATTATATTAGCTGTTGAAAATGAACTAAGACAACGGTGACAGAGTTAGTACGTCAGGCCATGTGTCATAAAGGGCGCGCACTATGCATTGTTCAAACTTATTGTCTGCTTACCAATCACATCACTCTTTATCCGGTAATCTACTAAAATTAAGTAGAATCCTGAAAATCCTCTATTTTAAGATGGATTACCGGTTTCTACTATATATGAAAGGATTCGTGCACTAAGTTATAATGCGATGTTTTCTCACGAAAGTAAATGAGAACCAGACGTTCATATCTTGTCTGCTTCCAAACATCTTATTAAAAACGTGGAGACAGAAATGGTGGTTTATTCAATTAGTACACGCATGTCAGCTCAAATGTCGGCATTCTTGCAATGCGAACACGTTTTTCTGCCTCTATTTATTTTAATTTCACCACTCATCCCTTATGACGTACATAATGAATTAACCCGGCTGATATTAATTGGTAGCATACAACTATATGTCATTTGACATAGAACATGTTCACCATATTTGTCACTATAAGTTATTGTTAAATATGTAAGGTATTGCAAAGCAGAGGAAATGCATTGTAAGGCGGCAAAACACATTGCCGAAGATTAAATGGGCGTTTCGTGTTATTTTTACTAAATTCAAACGCGAAACAGGTACGTTTGTATATACCTTTTAAACAAACAATCTTATTTATGTAACGCGTCCTCGTCAATTATGTACTGATGAATGAAATACGATGAATTAGTTAAAAAAATAGGAGTTGTTGATGCTATTGAAAACATACGACAACATTAAACCATTAAACTTTTATTAAGTAACATTAAATTGTGATTTTTTAATAATACAAAGTAATGAGATGATTTGGGACAACATACCTGATCATAAAAATTTAATCAACTCCTTATTAAATTTAAACACAATTAAACAAATTACCAGTAACGCATCCTTGTAAGGAAAGTAATAGATGGAATTGTATTGTCCTAATAATTCAATACATTAAGCAATTTATACTTATTAAGCCTTATTGATAAGAAATCAGCGACTAGATATCTTAGGCGTAAAAGTATGGATAACCGTGTTTATGGGTGGCCCAAAACTCACCATGTCTGTAAAATGTCACGATGGTTGACTGCTTCCAAAAACCTGATTCAGGTGTTGCTTGTGTGCAGGCGTGTGATTAGGCGGGTTGAATTAAGATTTTCAAAGAGCGATAAAATACCGTTTGTATATGAATAAACCTAACCCACAATCATTTGAGTAACAACCAGAGATAAGATGCTTTGTTGACAAATATCTCAACAAGTGTACAGACAATGTATCTATATGATCACTGATAAGTGGGACATCAGTACTTCTAGATATTTTATCAATATTTCCAATTTCATCAGGATCAAAAAAATGAGGCTTTTTGGTATAAGGAGCAGTTTAATCATTGTAATCCAGCGGATAATTTATCAGCCACTTGGTCCTATAGCCCTCCCTGTGTGAAACTTTAATAACTAAGGGCGAGTTGTCTGATATTTTAAGTCTACTCTCGACATTTTGTGCCATTTTTATCAATTTAAATAAATTCCTTTAATATGTGTTAGTTGGTACAGTATTTATAGTACCCTATAGTTGAATGACGAAGAAACATTCAACTTGTGTGGAAACACATACAAGCACAACAATCTTCAATAATTTCGATCTGTAGTCAGTGCAAACTGTTTGCATATAATATCTAACCGATTCAACATGCAGTTTTTTGATGATTTTACATCATGCTTGCGTTTTCAAATGCTTTAAAAAGGGTACTTAACCCTTTCAGTCTCAATCTTATCACATATAGTTTTACTCAGACACTATCACTTATCAATAATTATAACGCTCTATATTCTACGAGAAGGTTAAAACTTTGTAATTCGAATTCCAATCTACTGTTTCCATCTTGGAATCTTGGATCTGTTATGATGTTACGGATCAAATTGATTTATTCATCTTTAATCATTACTTTCGGAATTGAAAGAAGAATATTTGTTAAATTTCGTTAACTTTTGATATCCTAAGTATCTGTATTAGTTTCAGTCAGACCTCACGACACCTAACTTGAAAAGGAACCGCGTTTGCAAATACCGGAGATTATTTTCGAATTGCCGGACATTCTTACGCGGTTCAGTAGACTTAATTTTGATTGATTGTAAGATATTTGAAAAGCTGACAAGTATGCCCTTGTTTTCCGATACATTATATTTATGCTTTTTCCCTCAAACATTCCGTATGTTCCAGCTATGAAAAGCCTTAACAATATTATAATCTATAGACTATATTTACTTCCCAGTTTTTGACACATCTCTGTCATTGATTACAAAGGATTATTTATTACGTAGAGATTACAGATTTTTCATTGTACACTGATATACTTAAAATATACTTATACTGAACATGAGCTGTGCTCAATAGTCAATCGGGACACGAACATTCAACTGTACTCCAACATGGTTGTTCACGATAACAAAATAATCTAGCCATCTAGCCAATAATGTCAATTCAGCCTTGTGATATAAGCAACCCAAAAACAAACAAAACTGACCAATGGTCAAGATGTTGCACCTGCACAAGACTTCCTTGTTATTAAGCCGTTGAACTAAATAATCACATCACCAATGTTGGGAACATCATCCAAGATAACCAACCGGGGCGCGGTGGTGAAAACGATTGCTTTGATGTAACTAGAAAACAAAACACCAACGTGTTTATACAGAACAAAACAGTAGTGGTAAACAAAGAGACTATACATGTATCATTGTCGAGCAGAAATCCACTATAACTAACTGACGGCAACACTATAGCGACACAAAAGAGGAAAAAAGTACCATTAAAAAACCAACATGTGTATTTACGTAATTCTACTAATAATATGCAATTGGGCTGCCTTGAATAGAGAATTGTCCACCTTTTGGTAGTTGAATGACTTCATTATGAAAGCTGGGGAACTTTAATATACTGGAATATTGAAAGTGTTAGAAGTACCATTATACGATGGTCCGTGGCATACATTTTATTCTTCTCGTTCGAACTATTATGCTGCAGGATAATATATTTTATAACGAAATATTTTTTTCGTAAAAGTTAATTGTCCGGTGCGCATAAACGGAATTTGCTCTCTGATACAAAATACAATATTGAGCATGTCTAAAATCAAGTAGCTAACTTCGGTCAATACGATGGAACCCAGAAGACTGGTGGTGCTGGATGTTGATATTTTACGCTGCATGTCTGATGTCAGTTGTAACAAATACAAATGCATTTGCATGATGCAACTCCATGGATTCTTCATGCGCAGTGACATGTGAAGAACGGAGCTCAATTTCTAACAAGGTTTTTGGAAAAGTCTCCATCTTAGCATGAGTCGTAATATAACTATGAATTACACCCAAATTATTAATTTATTACATGAGTGCTGAAATTAATGAAAACTGAATAATTGTGTCTTTGGAATGCTGCTTATAAGTTATATCTTTGTCGAAACAAACCTAATCAACTGGTTTTCACTTTGTAAGAACATTACTTTTACCACTAACCGAAACAATAAATCTTACGATAATGCAGGCTATATGGTTCAAAAACTCTAAATTCGTTTTATGTGGGACTTCAAAATCGTTACAAAGAACGGGATCTCTGTTGTCAGAGTTCCGTTTTGCAAAACGAAAATGTGCTAATATGATTAACACTAACTTTCCTTGAGGAAGCAGCGAGGTGTAATCTTTCCGTTGATTGAACGCAATTACAATTCATTACATTAGGATTATCGCATTAAATCCTAGAAATACATCGTTAACGTAAAGTATAGGCATATTGGGGCTTGTTCAAGTACCGAGGCGCATGTTTCGACACTCGCTTGAACCACTAAGTTGTACATTTTAGAACATCTGAAATTTAGAGTCCAAATGCTGAAAATTTTCAGGCTCAGTTTCGGATGACAACAGTTATTTCGTTTTATAAGCATGCCCAAACTTGGGTTCGAACGAAAAGAATTTTAGATTTCCGTGAACCATGATCCCAGAGATCAGGTGCCGGTTGTAGTTACAAAGCGCAAATAATAGATACAAAGCAAATAAAAAATATCCAAGGTCATTTTGTGAATGAATGATGTTGAGTTTTCGAATGAAATATATAGTTGAATACATCTTCTGATTGAAAAAAAGAAGTTTGCTTTTTCAATCAATCCACAAACGTGCATTTTTTACTTTTTCCCCGGATAAGCTAAACAGTCTTCGCACAACCGGGCCCTGGAGATAGTATTTGACATAATTTGGAATGAGTACAGTTTCCCAGTGCACGAAATGAACGGTATAACGTTTTCACAAATCAAAAAGCAGCCAATGTGATTTCAAGAAATATTGTCACCATACAATATCGGTAAGGACAGATTAAAAAGGACCGGATGAAGAACAAAGTGAACAAAAAAAGTGGATGAAAATCCGGATAGGAGTAGACAAGCTGAAAACTCGAATGACTTATTTACACATTTTCCACAAATTAAGAAAAGATATGTTTTCCAAAAATATTGTCGCCGGACTTTTGAAGACGAAAAAAAGAAAACTATATTCATTTTCCTAGTACGGGAGATGGTAA
Source organism: Renilla reniformis (assembly GCA_900177555.1). Classification (NCBI taxonomy): domain Eukaryota; kingdom Metazoa; phylum Cnidaria; class Anthozoa; order Scleralcyonacea; family Renillidae; genus Renilla; species Renilla reniformis. The sequence continues at coordinate 7,302 of FXAL01025824.1, forward strand.
ACAAATGACAGAATTATTATTTTAAATAATGGAAACAAATTATGAAAATATCATTGTTCCGAACTCGGTGTTAGCAACAAGCAAAGTCATTTGTATTGTTTGATCATAATGCTTGATCATTTGCAAATATAGCCTAACCTCTGTTATTCAACGAGGTCACTCGAGTCACTTTCAGCAGAAGCATCGTACGACAGTTTCCTAAATTGCTGAAAAATGAGTCACATCGCATATCATTTAGAAGCTCAAAGGAAGCAAAGAGTAATTGAAAGAAAGCACGAGGCATGTGAGAGATTAAAAAGCGGCAAGGTAAGTTGTGATGATACAATAATATACGTTTGATATAGCTGTATAATAGTGGTTTGATATCAAAGATGAATCTTGAATGCTGCAGTTAACCTCAAATTCTATGAAAAGTGTAGGAAAGTTGTATAGTGTATCCCAATAAAGTATATCTCCCAGTTTCGGGTATTATCGGATTGTTATTTGTTCCTCTATTGAAAAACAAACGTGTAGCTATAGCAATACTATTGCTATAACTTGCTTCATATCAATCAAATTAATATATACTGAGTGTAAAGATATTTCTTAGTATTTTAACCATGTGGTTATAGGCACGAAAGTAACAATAAATCACAATACGATATATTGTCGAGTTATTGTAAACATCGTTTCTTAGCAACGGATATGTTGATATAACAGTATCTTTTATTGATGTCAAAACGACATCAATATAGTACGTAACAATGTTAAGAATATTGGAAATTGGAACAATATTTATTGTCTTTGCAATCATACAAATTTCAAAAAGCGGATAATTTTGTGAAAAATATTCGTGCAATTGGGAGACTGGGCCTCAGGGATTGATTTGAATGGCTATTTCGTGATTATCATATCGATCTGGTTTACGATATGAACTCGATGTATGTTGTTTCAACTTCTTTTGTCATAACTTCTATACAATACGGGGTGTCTGGTTAAAAACGCACAGTTTGAATTACATCACTGAGTCCCAGGTCCCCATCATCACAACGGTCATTTTTGAAGGGATGTAACCTGAAAACTTTAAGCTCTAACCTAGAACCTATGTGACTATTTTTCTTGCTTTTTCTAACTGTAATATCTCACAGGCGAAATATGCAGTTTTGAAAATTAAGAGAGTTGCTCATTTTCATCAGTGACACGTCAATTCCCATTCACTATGCCGTAATATAATAAGTTATCCACTCTTGGTTACGCTGAAGTTGACTTCGCGTTGGCTGGTGATTTCATATTGATATCGCGCGTTTGCGCGCGCCGAAGAAGTACACACGCGTTACCTAGCAACTCAGTTCAGTAGAACAAGAAAACAAACATGGCGTACGCGTATCATATGGAAGCCCTGCGCAAACAGCGTGTTATTGATCGTAAAAATGCAGCTATCGGCAGATTAGTCGAAGATCAGGTAAACGTGTCTTGCCGTTGTTAATTTACAACCAAGGTTAGGCCATGTTGTCAATATCAGACATCTCATTGATAGTTGTGTTCACAATAGTCAGTATCGCTAATTTATTTTATCTAACTTCCTGTTATTCAGTTAATTGCCAAAAAACATATCAATTAATATGTTAAATGTGTTAAATATATCTGAGTGCGTTGGATATGAAATTGTATAAGTGAAAAATTGCATGGTGGAAAGCAAAATGAACGAAAAACTGAATGAGAGAAAAAGGATGAAAACTGGATGAAAGATAAATCAATGCAATGGAAGAAACTGAATGGAAAAATTGAAATGAAAGGAGAACATTGAGTTAAATATTTATACTAACTCACAGAATATTTAAACTCCTGCATGAAACAATAACACTTACTTCATATACTTCCTTATTCTCTATCATCTATTCATCTTAGTTCTTTTAATTGGATTTCATTGTTTCAAGCATTTTCACAGAAAGCGTTTCCTGAAGCCCGGGATATGTAATAAATGCTTTTTGTGTTACTATAGATTGAAAAAGATGCAATGAAAGCAGAAGAATTCGCCAGACAGAAAAGGATTGTTTTTGAACAAGAACAAAAGTATGCCAGAGAACGTGATTATTATTTGAGGAATATGGGGCGCAATTCAGACAAAAATGGCGGTGAAAATTACATTAACATGATTAAAGAGCGCCAACGTGTGCATAATCGTAACGACTTCCGTCACCAAGCTCGGGAGCTACGTGATAATGGTTTATATATGGGACCTGTCAACGAATATTTCATGGCCTGAAAATAATACTGGTGAACGTTTGTAGGAAGGACATTTGTGGGAAGTTTCAACGATTTTTAACGTTTGTAGCTGTACATGATTATTTACATTTGGCCAAATAAAGGGCTACATTCTTCTGAGTTTATTTGTTGTTATTGATTAACTACGTCACAGTATTAGTTGCCGTATAATGGGATAAATCAGTTCCCCGGTACAATTAATTCCTGACTAAAATTATTATTTTGCCTACGATAAAAATGTGGATATTGCAGTTTTGCCGGAATGAAAATCTCCTTGTTTCTTTGATGAAGTGAAGCACAGGCTTATTGCGAGGTTTGCAGAGCTTGTGAATATATAGAAGAATTTCAAATGCGCGCTTTGAATCCAAAATATGACCAGTTAATCAGCACGTGTACTACTTTAGTTCGTTATCAGAACGTGGATTGCACAACCTACTCTGCTTGTTCAGAAAATGTACAACAATCACGGTAGAACCAGAGCGTTGATTTGCAAAAAAAAATTGCAAACTGCTGTTACTTTTAATCCAAACAGAGAAAATGTTCATTAAACTATATATTTTTTTTCAAAAAATTCAACTTCATTCTATCACAAGATGAAGTCGAATGTTTTTAAACATTTTATTATCCAACGTTCAAGTCAAACACGCTTCGAACAACCGACCCCAGCTGTGGATCGAATGTTGTGCGAGATGTCAAAATTGTTTTCAGAAAAATGGTGCCATATAACAGAGCAACGGCTGTTTTTATTTTTGGAAGAGAAGCGCTAAATCAAATCTTAGTGCCAAACGTTCCAAATCAATTGAAAACTTTTTTGGCTGCAAAATTTAGCCTGCCACATTATTTCGGATGTATTAAACTTTGAAGATTAGTTCTTTCAATCTTACTTTATTAAACCCGGTTTCCACATAATTGCTGCGGTCGCTCAAAGTAATGTTCATGCGATCTGCGCGACTGTTTGGAAACACTAGCAAAAAGTTCAGGGGTGATCGAGACGATCATGATCGCCCAGATAGAACTGTGGTCTATTCAGGCAATCAAATCGAAGTAGATGGGAATGATTATATGGAAACAGGGTGTTAATGTCTGATCTTGGGAGATTGGTGAGATTTAATAGAAACTGAATTGCTTGAATCGTCTCAGTTGCACAAGAACCCGAGACGATTCGGGCAATTATATGGAAACCAGGCTTTAGTGAATCTAAGCTCAAGAAAGGAATTGCACATGTTACAAAAATTTCAGTAAAAAAATTCACATGGACAAAACCCTTTTAATCCATATGGAAAATATCTTTAAAGTAAAACTTCTATAAACTGAATGGAAAGTAGTGAAAACAGTCAAATTTGAATTGCTTCATCTGGTACATTTTCAAAGTAATCTTTAAACCACATTGTGTGTTCTTTTTTCTCCTCAACTGTAAGGTGAGGGTTTTGTTGTAGTCCGGTTATAACTAATTCC
>FXAL01025935.1:0-10882 GCA_900177555.1 Renilla reniformis
TATATATTAACAAGAGAGATGTTCATGGGATATCGGTAATAAAAATAGGGATTGGGTTTGCGTTGTGAATTGATTGCACGTTATGGGCAATTTTTCAGGACGTATTGACAAAAGCATAACTGATTTCCGACAAATCTTAGCATCAACTTTCCGCTCTTTGCCATAAAGCGTATGGCTAAAAGTGTAAGATAAAGCAGGACATTAATATAATTGATCCTCAATGAAATAATGTCGTTTAAAGTAGATACATCGCAGAACAAATTTGAAAATGTCTTTCATCGCCGTTGCTTCCCTATGATTTATTGTACTTTTATCGCCATTGCTTCCCTATGATTTATTGTACTTTTATCGCCGTTGCTTCCCTATGCTACATTCATTACATTCATTACGTCGGACTTCGTGTTTGCCAGTCTCCGGCGCTACGTACTGCGGAACCGTGATTTTCATGTAATCAGATGAGTGGTTGTAATTCAAGTCTAAAATTGTAATCACCACTAATATACTGCAAGGAGAAGCTATATCTCCCTGAATGGTCGGTAAAATCGTGCCGCAGGCGCTGGATCGGGACCAATGATAACCATTCTAGTTCGAAGTGTATAATATATTCTATACTGTTATATGTATATACATCTGCATTAAGAACTAATATTTATCGAGTTACCCCAACTGGTTTATAGCTATAAGTATATTTGAACCGTAAAAACGTTAAAATTATATTGTCACATTATTTTTCTTGTAAATGTTTTCGCGTAATATGCCCACGGAAACTGGACTGGATTTTGACGGCAGCCTTGTTCACTTCGGGGTCATTGAGGTCAATATCGACAACGTTGCTCTCTGGACTTTCTTGTTTTGCTTCTATAAACAATAAAAAGGTGAATTGGAGGATCGACCATGAATTGACCATAAATCGACCATAACAATGACTGTGAAATGAATGGAAAACAACCCACGCACAAAATCGAGGAGTAAAAATTTCTGTAGAGATGACACGACAAATTTCCATTGATATTCAGTGGTCGTGATTTTCTTTGTGACATTTCAAAATCTATAATGGTAGCTATATCATATGAAATTGCTGTATAAAATTGTATGGCGACTGACAACTGAATCGGCAAACTGAATTGACCTGTTCTCCAATTCTCGAAGAAGACGAATATAGAAGATATCACATTCAAGGACTTTGAACCACCTTCGGGGACAGTCTAAGATCTTCATGTCTTGCAGGAATGCTGTGTATAGTCGTGTAGCATACTTGCTCTGTTACAAATCACAATTTCAGTGACAATAATCACAGTTTATTGAGCAGATGATTTGGAAGCATAATGAACAATAGGATTGAACAATTTGGAAGCATAATGAACAATATGTTGAACAATTTGTTAATGCAAGAGTTGTTGTACGTTCGTCGTCACGTGCCTATTTCATTTTCATCAAGCTAACAAAGACATGATCATTGCTTATTCATGCTTATTTATGGTCGCTTACTTCGAAAAACGAGCGAATAATAAAACAAACGTGTGAATGTGGGCACAAAATCATCTACTCAGATGGCTTAGTGGTACAGTGGTCGCCTCTGCCCTCTGGTGCGGCAGGTAGGCGGTTCAAACCTGGCCGAGTCATACTAAAAACTTTAAAAATGGCACCTATGGCTTCTCTGCTTACCACTGAGCATGTAAGAGATTTCACCTTTGTTGCGAAGTAGTTAGACGGGATTTGAAAAATTCAGATTGCAGGATGTTTATTGTTGCGGTCAGTGTAGCAAATTATAGAACGCTCAGCAATAAACCGTGTGTACATGAATTCCTAAACTTGAATAGCATTTGGTTACTATTGTTGTGTTGCCGAAATAGTTTCGTCATCTATCCGACTCCTGGCCCGTTTCCACCCGAGTAAATTTTCTTGGGTATATTTTCCGGATTGTATATACATGCGCAAAACGTTCACTGGAGCTTCTCTAGTCAAACCGCGCAGGTTCGATCCGCAAAAATTCCTATCCCAAAAAAAATTTCTGGAGTGGGAACGAGCCTTCAGTCTGTCATTGTTTTACAGAGTAACGACATACCTTTGGATTCCTTCATGTGTTTTCTGGTGATGTGACCTCGGAAACTTGCTTGGATAGCTGTGGCTGCCTTTTGCACCTCGGGATCATTGACATCAATATCTATGACCTCTTCCTGGAAGTATAGAATATCAGGTGAGTATTTCGTTTTTGGTTTGTCCACAATCAAAGGGCGTGGCTATTCTTTTACTATGAACCAACCGGTCAGACACATATGTTTAAAAATAATTTTAAAAAAAGTGAAAATGTATATTACAAGCACGAAATCGTCAACGCGATCTACTATACTACCATCGATATACCCATATAGTCACAGCCAATCACAAGTAGTAGATTAGCAATACTATGTTTATAGTCAATCATTAGTTCACTATTTATTAATATTGACTCATAAGCAATATTGCGCTCAGGATCACATTCGGTACATTTGGCATTTATAAACTGATGTATTCCGAATCTATAGTCATTTGCCTTATCACCTTTAACTCCAACCACACGGAACACGAGTCTGGTCCCTTTTTCTTATTCTTCGTCAGCATAGCGCACACTCTCCTAACTCATTGATGGTTTCAGCCCTGGATTGATTGAGACCATCAAATACTGTAACAGCCGAGGGCTGAGTTCATCCTCAGGGTAATTAACCCACGCGCGCTTTCCCTGGTCTCACAGTGGACAATTTGGCCTATGGGTCTCTGAAGATATGGGATAAGTGCGGTCTGCCCCAATAAACATGTTAGAAACCGAATCTCTCCCCCAGAACATGTAATCGAACAAATATCGGACAAAATTACTTTCAATCATATGACGTACAGTCACCAGCAGAAAGGTGACGCGCGCAGGCCTATAGACCCGGGTACGAGGTTCCCCTGAGTTAAACCATTTCAACACCAGTTAAAAACCATAAAACATAAATTAAATGACTGAAATGCTCCATGTAATCGGAATGGTACTGGATTAAAATTATTGCATAATCATCATCCATCACGTCAACATACAGAGTTTGTTCTAGGTTATTTTAAGATGACTCACGATATATTTAGTTAGGGAAAACATCATCTTGGACATTGAAATTTGCAAAGTAACGTCAAATAGGTTTATTTGTCAGGTGAAACAAAAGAAAACTAATTTGCATTGCCTATTTTGACGTCACTTCGTCAACTTCAAAGTCCAAAAAAAACTATGAAGACGACATTTCCCAATGGTAAAATATATCTAAAATAACCTTGTAGCTTGTATTTATTTGCTTGACTTTAAACGATTCTGTTATAATACTTTTCACAAGAGGAACGTTCATAATCACTACAACGTCAAATTATTTGTCGGAATTGAGCACTCGGTTATGACGTAGTTTGTCAATTCAAGGTTGGCCTCAGCCAATCATTGAACAGGAAAGTTGTTATTGACACGAATATGAACCGAAATTCCCGGTTATTGGATTTAAGTTCAAGGATATTCCTCACTTTTGAAGTTCTATATCTTCAGGAACAACCTAGCCTAGCCGTGTACCGCCAAATAAAATTCTGCCATTTAGTATACTACATTCGACAAATGTTTTTATCGCAACTCAGGTGCAGTGAAAATTGATTCCAACATCGATGCTTCCCTATTAGCGCTGTTGTTTCACTTTAATTATTCCTCTAATCTAATTTGCACATCATGAATTATTTTGCGAAATACACAGCGTCGTTCAATTTGCTACTGGAGCAATATTATGCTATCTCGCAACTGCCATATGAGGCGACAGTATATGACATATCACAAATACTATTGATTCCAATCATTCTAGTTATACATATTGTGCTATACACATCGCAGCAGCTGGGCGCTCGCTATTATAGTATTGACCCTGTTCCTGCGTTTAGACGACTGGTCTAATTCTACAACTGCCCCAAATTATCATGTAATACCATGATTATTATAATTCATGCGCGTGATCGACATATCGAGTGGAAAACATTCTCCCTCGTCCCATTTCCACCCTGTGAAACCCAATAGGTGTAGTTATAGCTACTTGCAGCATTGAACGCAGCGAGTGTTGCATTATAAATTTGACAAAAATAATGACTGCACTATTATGCGAGAAACAGCTGCCGCCGAACCAATGGCGTTGGACGACTTTGCATGCAGCAAAATAACAGTATTTTCAGCCTTTTTTAATTGCTTGGAAATTGCGAACGCGACCTAACGCCGTAGCTCCGTCACATGTATGTAAATCGTGGAACAGAATCACGCGAACACAATGTTTATTAGGCGCACAGCGCTGTTGGAATATTTTTGAAAAAAATGAGATAACCTTTGGCACCTGAGCTCCCTCGTTTGATTGCTCGTCTGTGTTATTGGCATCCGAAGCACATATTGTTTTTGGAGTTGTCGCAACGGAGTTTTCCTTGGCTACGTCTGATTTCTCGGCAACAGACGTAGACGTCTTGGACTCGGCTTGCGTACCCGCGCTTCCCTCGGTCTCTCCCTTATCTTGCGTCTCCGCGTTGTTTTGGCCATCCTTCGCCTCTACTTGGCCGTTAGCTGATTTCGCCGCCTTGCCATCATCCCCACCTTCCTCTCTCGCCTCTGTTTCGTCGGCCGGAGGTACTCGACGCGATATACACTTGCCCATAATCGTTTCGCACAAGACAGTTGTTTGTCAAACTCTGCCGATCGCTGTTACAAAGGACACGCCTCTATACGACGACAATCCAGCTAGGCACAAAAAGCTGTCGCGTCACCCGCATCAATGATTCAGCAGTATTGACTCGCAGTACACTGGCCCTTGCGCATAACGTAGTCATATATAATTTACCAAATCTGGTTAGATTGATTGGACACACAGATCAGTCTCTGGCGTGAAATCCTCACGAACGATATTAAACTACACGGGAAACGGAAATTGGCAAAAAAGCGCTTTGTCGCATTTCTTTGAAAATACGAACTACGCAGTTAGCTACGTAGATGCGGGTGAGAGACACTTTGTTACATAAGTCTAATTCCGTGCTGAATTAATTATGCAGATATTTCAGTCCCGAAGCGTGTTCAATATAACTCGAGAGAACAAAAACAATATATTCATAGACTGCAGTTATTTAATTTTTCAGTATCCGACAAACTTCGGTCTGAAGTTGCTATAGGACGCGTCTATCTACCAATACCTAACTATATGTACATTACATTGTCAAGTCACAAAGTGAAATCACAATAACATGACCAACTGCTGACAAGACTCTCACTATTTCAAGTAGCGCGTGTAATATCTAATTTAGCATAGACAAAAGGTTGAAAACCAAAAAAAGCATGCATTATTGAACGAGTCCGCTGCTTTCGAGTGTCGCCGACATCGAAACCATGGTAACAGATTCGCAGGGTTCTGTAGCTGGATAGCTATATTCTCATCGGACAATGTTTTCGACCTGGGGCAAAATTTTCACCCACGGAAATACTGAAACCAAATATACTAAATTGAAAACACCCTGTGTTTCATCCTACTAAATTTTTATAAAACGTGCCTATAAACATGCCAAAGGCTAATGAAATGAAGACAATCTGTCCTTATCTATATTTCTGTACGAAAATGTTCAAACTGAAAAATACTCTCTCACGATCGCTCCACTAAATATAATTAGTCACATAGCTATAGCTAGCTACTTGAGTTTGTGGATATTAATACACAATGTTCAATTTGGAAATTTTACGCTTTACCGTACCCTATGCAGAAACGATGCGTTATTGTTTGTATACATGTGTATAGCCTGCGGTGCAGACGCTTAGCTGATGACGAAACACTGAACCTAAAAATTCGTCATTGCGTTATTGTTTGTACTATAGAACCCCAATCTCAACCCTAAGCAATAACTAAAATCTTAAGTCTGTTTTCCACTAGGCGGAATTTTTCGCGCGAATGTATATCTGATTGATTGATTCAACTGTTGGGCCTGGATCGTTGATCAAGAACAAAAGAAAATCAATATGAAAGCGCAACCAATCATTCATACATTTTGAACTGTGACAAAAATAATCAGTCAGACGTCAATTCGCGCGACAAATCCCGCCTAGTGGAAAACAGCCTTAAATCCCAAACATAACAAACATCGTCATCCTGATGCCATATCCACGTCATCACTACTTCGATACAGTAAGTGTAAAGTACCTTTCAATCTTATCATGACGTATATAGGTATCTGCCTACAATCCTGGAATAATTACATACGGGTATAGTGATAGTACAGGTAAATTACTGCAGTCTAATGTGAATCTTTCTTGTTAAAGTCGTCGCTCCTAACGAAACCACGTTCTTTGCGACTAAAGGCAGATTTCTTGTTTAACCGATGTTAACAACACTATTTGCATGTATGTCGATGCAGGGAACGGTCCATGAACAGGTCACTCCTATCATACATGCATGTCATCCGTTAAGTTACAACGTTAATATAATCGATAGTACCGTTCAACCATGTTGAAAAAAGTACTGGGCAATGTTGTGATCACAACGAAATCGTTAGTCACACATGTAGTTAATTGATGTACCTACATACTATAAGTTAGGTCAGATGACCCGTGCAGTGTTACTTAAATTTTGATATACCTATGGGCTATGCAACCTATGTATAAAGCCACCAAAGGTAAAATGCTGCCTGCCTGCGCAAGGTATTTTGAAGCGCTAGTGTTTGTATTTGTTTATTGGACTCGTTTCTGTCACGATTATTGGTTCCCAACTACATATGTACCCAGGGTAGAAGGCCCCCCTCTGTCTCATTCAGAATCGTGCTATTGGGTTTCTATAAGGTCTCCAGAGAAATGCATTGCATTCAAAGCGCTACTTCGACAACGCTATACTTCAACAACGCCATACTTCGCGATCAGTTTCTCAAACAGCACTATTAAAGCAAAGCAATTATTGCCCAACAGTCATTTTCGAAGCGCTCAAACTAAGCAATGATACGATATGAGTGAAGCGAGGTTCAGCTTTTCAAACTTTTGTACAATCATTCAACAATTGGCACCCCCCAAAAGTCTTTAACAATTAACTGAGAGTTCTCTCCATTAACTTTTCCATTATTTCGGCAAACCGCAAACCACTGTAGTTGTCGCACACGATTGTGGTTTGATAACAAAAACACTTCCGTTCAAATCACAATCTTGAATATTCACTTTGGAGCGCTCTCCATCACCTCAAATATTTTAATTCAATCAATCAATCTAATTAAAACAATTCTCTCCAACCAGAATAAAAACTATCTATACACAAGGATCAATACACAAGGATCGCATCATGTTTTCAATACACGAGTATAGGTACGGCTTTCCGAAACCTAGATACTAGTTGGGTTAGGCTGATACACCGCCATGTCCACGTCGTTACCTCAAATATGAATTGGATTTATTAAATTATTTCAGGACTATGCACCTACAACATTTCGCGTTTATGGGTGAAAACATTTTCTCTCGAAACATGAAAACGAAATCATTTTCATTTAATTCACACTTTGAAAAAACCTGGAATTTTCCCACTGTTCCTGGGTGTGAACCTCGGTGAAAAAATATGATCAGATGTCTTACCTCTTTGCTAGGTGCAGCATCGACTTCTTTCCTAGCTTGTTGACCACGGAACGCTGCTTGTATAGTGGATGCAGCATGTCGCAGTTCTGGATCATTCAAATCAATATCATCCAACTCCCCTTGTTGACTCTTCTCAACTTGTGCAGTGCGTTGCTTGTGCCCCCTATATCCCGCTTGAATGAAAGCAGCCGCCTTGTTCACCTCGGGGTCGTTGAGATCAATATCTACCTCCTCAGGGACAGTGTTGTCCGAAGCACCACCACGTGTTTGGTGGTCCTGGTAGCTCCCTCCCACTTTCGAGTCAGTCGAATCAGTTTTTAATTCTTGCCTTGACTTGTGCCCGCGGTAGCCAGCTTGGATCACTGTCGCAGCATGTTGCATTTCAGGATCATCCAAATCAACGTTACCTGGTGGTGGTTCCTGGTCACGTACAACATGACCACGATAACCATTCTGAATGACTGCGGCTGCGTTGTTCACTTCAGCATCATTTAGATCAATATCATGGGCACCACCATCTTTAGTACTCTTCATCTCACCCACTTCTTTCCGTGCCTTGAATCCTCTATATCCAGATTGGATCTTCACAGCGGCATGCGACAAAGCTGGGTCATCCAAATCCATGTTATTGATTTCTTCTTGCGTATGCAAGTCCTGTCTAGTCTTGAAGCCTCGATAGCCAGCTTGAATCGTGACAGCAGCTTTCTGTAACTCGTCGTCATTCAGGTCGATATCTGCGTGCCCAGAAGCCTTTTTCATATCATCTACTTCTTTCCGTGCCCTGAAGCCCCGATAAGTAGACTGGATCTTCAGTGCCGCATTTCCAAGCGCTGGATCGTCTAGATCAACATCCACATCCTCTCCCTTAGCCATCCTTTCCAACATATCCGAACGTTTCGAATCATCCCGACCAGTACCTGAGGAACATTAAAAATTTCGTTTTTGTCAGAATTGCCTCTCACGCCTATGTATATATTCATGTAAAGCGTGTTGGTTCAATATTAACAATCCTAGGGAATCCATATAGTGATGCAGTTCGTTTTGGCATTCTGTATTCAAGACGAGGCTTCCAAAAATTTCTATTTGCCTGGCATGATCCCCATAATTGAATTGAAATATGTCTGTCGTGATAGTGAACTTGATGATATTTGGAACTTCACAAACATTTGTTGAACATTCAGAAAAGACTCTTGTTGGCCTCCACATTGTCTTGTTTAGCCTGTGACTCGCCGATAGAAGGTAGCTGTTAATACTTATATAGGGATAGATTCGACAATATATATTTGATTTCAGGTTATCCTGCTTTCTGAATGGATAATTCAGTTTGTAATTGTAATTATTGCAAGACAAGTTGCAAGTGTCGGACACTACAACTCGTCTTGCAGCATTGCCTTAACATCTTGGTCATCAGTAATAGTTTGATAAATTTCAAATGAAAAATAGTAGGTTCTACCTAAGTAGTACTGTTGTACTGGAACAAACAAGCACTGGTATTATTTAATCCTGGGCACATCACTTATCACCATGCTTGTCACACAACCATAACCTTAACTACACAACTAAGCTCTTCATTATTCTTAATTAAGCTTTCTTAATTAAGGCTCTATGTTACATATGTCAGTGGTCACATTTCAAACATTAAGAACATTAGTCCATTCTAATGTACCTACCTACATATATACTTGTTCACTAATGACACTGTACTAGCTTTCACACATATAGACTTTGTGTACATATTAAATTACGTCTATACAAACTTTTCTCTATAAGCTTGTATTGTGAACAGTGTAGTAAAATATTGAACAACACAAGCCTATCATATGTGGTAGTCCTAATTTGTCGCAATGTTGTTGTTATACTTACTTGACATCACTGATAATATGTTTTCAATATGTGTTGAAAATATGTTGAAATAAAAGACTCCTAATTTATGTTGATATTTCCAGTATTCTGATTAATCAATTTTTTAAAACCGGTAACAAAAAAAAATTCAATCGATAATTATCACAATTATTTATCATGTATGTTGAACATGGGGTGGTCCATATAGCTACTACTAACAATGACATGGTGAAAATGAAAAACTACACAGTCATGATCTAAAAAGAATGTGTCAAAGAGGAAACTCAAACCTTAGGGTGAATACAGGATTAAATGAAAATGTGCATGAAATGTTGGGTGGAATACTTGACAATTCCAAGAATTGGAGCAATGTTGCACATTCATCTTTTAGGATACTTTCCCAAGGCTTATTCTATATAAGTACAGGAGCTTTTCGCAATCTGTATGGACAGTATCCACAGCAGAACTTACATAACATGTAATTGGATACTGTGCTTGAGGCCACTAAGCTGATAATATAAATGAAGGAACAGAAAATTATAAATTTGACTAGAGTTCGATTCCTGCCACGGCTCAGAATTTTTCACTGCGTCTACTTGAAAATTGTTGAAATACTGTTTCAATACAATATGAATCTGCTATATTAGTATAAACTGGTATAAACTGACAGACAAAAAAATGATTTCAAAATAATATAATAGAGCCTGACAATTTGACATCAAAACAATGATATTGGTGATATGTGCTAGAAAACGTCTAGCCACAGTAGTATATGCATAACGTACAAAGCATTATCAATCATACAACTGGATTTGTGATACCCCTCTATATTCAAGTATATTTCATAGGTTTACACCACATACATACATGTAACCTGTTATATAGCTAGGTGGTCAAATTCCCTGTGTTAACTTGTCCCAAGAATTTTCTGACATGTTTTTCCCTTATTTGCATGGTCAGATCGACTCCCACTACAGCAGTTTATTGAACTTTAAACCTCTTGCCTTTGGTCAAATTGTTGCCACATTTGTCACAGTAATTTGAGAAAAAAAAACAAATGCAAAGGTATTCCAAAAGAAATACCTATATTTTGGTGTGATATATGAAATAAAACTTCATCGTGCATGGTGGGATATGAAATGCCACATTATTTCATTCGGCAATGCAAACATTTTCAATGTTGTCGGAAATCTTTAGTATCTTATATCAATGGGAGTGCATGTGCTGGAAAGAGATATAAATGCAACTCGATGTGCACTGAATTATAATTCACAAACTAGGTTTCTGCAATTAATCCCATTCATTTTCTGATATTTCAAAGAACCATGTATATAAGAGAGTGCCCATGTCCAAGTAACAATTCAACAGGGAAAGGATTTGACAAGGGGATGATTTGTTTGGTTTTATCATCGCCATATTTGACTAGGGGCT
>FXAL01026254.1:0-10687 GCA_900177555.1 Renilla reniformis
ATAAAATAACAACAGGGATATCAAGTTGTAGTTACAGCGAAAAAACAATGTCAACATAACTGAACTAATATTTTTATAATAACGTTTAATAGCCTGGGTGATCTCGAAATTGAATATTACCGTCTGGAGAATACTGATCTAGGCAAGCGGAATGACCTGGTTTCGGACATTTCTTATATTTTCCAGCATTATAGAACTCCCAACTGGTTTTCATACCAAGACCTAGCCAGTGCTCAACATGCTTATACATTTCATATCCATAATGATTCCGGACATAAAGTCCCGGATTTCTTGCTACCGTCACCCATTGACCGGCAAACTGCACTTTTGTGGGTGCCTCCCCTCGGGTTGCTGCCATATCTTTCTCAGGATGGCTCCATATTTGAATTTGAAAGCCACCTGCTATAATCACCATATATCCTTCAGAATATTTTCCATTCGCATCGCGTTTTACTATAACGCCGGGACGTAAAGTAAATCCCGCCTCTTTGAATTGATCAACTAATCCCCTGAAAGCTGTGAAGTTGTTTACTAATATCGCGATATCAGCATCTATTTCCCAGGGAAGCACGCCATTTAGTTTCACAGCGCCTACATAATAATATTGACAAATTAAAAGATTAGAAGGGTGATAAAGAAGAATTACAGGAAAGGATGGAAGGCAATGCAGGATGAACGTACAGGCGGGGGATTAAATATTGAAGGTAATAGGCGAAGGCGAAAAAAGTGTCAGGAGAAGAGGTGAAAATAAAAAGGGTTGGATGAAAACGAGAAAGCAGATTGTCAAATTGGAGCAGAAAAAGAAGAAAGAGGACAGAGTAGACACAAGTAATAGGTGAAAGACCAAAGGGAATGTCAGGAGAGGAGGTGAGGGGAATTGATAGATGGTTAGAAACGAAAGAGTGTGGCAAATTGGACCAGAAAAAGACGGAAGAGGAGTATTTAGCAAAGGACGGAAGGTTAAAGAAAGCGAGGGAGAAAGCTAACTTCGGTCTGTTCAAATGAATATGAAAATAGAGCAAAAATGAAGTTATGAAGTTACTGGGGAAAAGCTAATAATAAAGGAACAGAAAACGTATCCAAAGAATGAAAGTATTGGCAGCAAAGAACATTGGTGGTCAACATTTGGGCATTGTTCCCTCATTGTCATTTGGAAAAATTTTGAGAAATTTTTTGATATCCTATACGTACCTATCATTGTCCCATCGAGTAACTCACAAATTGCCCCAATGTCATCACACACCTTCATCAAATATTTTATACCATCTGCCAAATTTTCCATACTCGCAGGAGACAATGCAATTCCATTAATATGTTCACAGCGTTTGCTAGAAGCCCACGCAACAGTTTGCCTGCAACCATACCAGCGTACACGACCATTTGTTTCGACTATCTTGTGAATATTGTGTTTATCAGCAAACGATACAAACTCGATATCTTCATTTTCTTTACTTAAAACGTTAAACATAACATCTGGGCAAGAGACTATCAAATTCACCGTTTCACGTCGTTTTACGCGCCAAAACAAGTCGTGAAATATCCTGGTTTTCATGCTGAAAAAATTTATTTTTATCTTGAGGCTGCCGCACAATAGAGTGCTTGTTATTCGTGATCAGTTTCATCAACATAATTTCTTAGTGTGCGGACAAATATGCAGTAATTTTGCCATTGGTCATCACATGTGAATCAAAACATATCAAGCGTGTTTGATTGCCGCAAGGTGTTACTTCTGTTCGCACAGTTTTTTCACGAGCGACAGATAATATTCAACACGTTTGGTACTAAGTTCACAGGTCACCAAATTGCTGCATATGTTGCCCGCACACTAGAGGATTTCGAGGACCGAACTCATCACGAATAACAAGTGGGTGCGACAAGTGGGCCAATGAGCGACAGGCTTCATATCTGCGAAATATTTTTATATAGCAGCTGAATAACCTATTCTGTAGTTTGTTCGGACAATTTTAAGGAAGTTTAAAGTTGCTTTACTTCGCTTCGCTCGAAGGCTAAAATGAAATTACATTACCGAGAAAATAGAGAACCCCTTTTTAACCTGGGGCCGTTTGTACGAAGGCCGTTTAGCTTATCGGCGGCGGATAGGTCGAAATTACAAGAAAACGAATGTTTGAAATATACGGAGCAAGCTTCATTATTTTCATAATGAAATTAAGTGACAAAAAGGAGTAAGAAGATTACAAGATAATGATGTGTAATTATGTCAGAAAAAGAAAATTCGAAAGATGCATATGAACAATTACCTTGTGTCAAACTTCATATTTCTCAATATCCCTGTTTTAGTAGCGAAGGGGCCTTTCAAGTGATCACATACAACGCATTCATTAAATGATCTATGATAGCCACCTTTGTACCATGCTGTCCAATTTCGAAATGTCACCTGTTCACACCCTATATCCCATTTACCATCAACGTTCCGTATAGCTCCTCCTGCTACAGCCAAATTCTCATGATAACTTAACATGCGAACTAAGCGTTCTAGAATGACATCGTCATTGAACAAGGTCATACTTGGTGCAATCAAAACATACGGTGTCTCTATGTCATATACTGAGCTATTCCACGCCCCTGGTAGGCCATCTTCACTCACTACGTGGTTCTTGATTGTTATATTCAATGTTTTTATTAAATCCTGTGTTGCAGCGGATAGCGCCTCATCTGTCATCAGAATAACTTTCATCCCAGGGTAATAGCTTGCTATACTTTTCAGGCTTTCGTCAACTTTGTATTTTGCCGGTATTTGTATTATTAATGTTATCAGTGTCTCTATAGGTTTGTATTCATTGCATTTAATTTGTCCGAAGCCTATACGAAATAATGGATAGCCGTAATTTGTTTTCTTGCCTTCGAATACTTCAGGACAGATTTCTTTCAGAGGGTTTATTTTGTGTATTTGAATGTCATCGTCAATAATGAATTCAGGATTGGTAGTAAGATTAGGGTTGACGATTTGTAGTATTTCAGTAATAAGGTATAATTGTGTGAATAACTTATGACGTTGTTGCTGAGAATGAGTTGTGCGTTTTAGATCAACAAGACCGTTTCTAAGTTCTCTCAATCGACTTTCGACAACTCTCTTCAGTGCGTCAACACTCTGGTTTTGCTCATTTGGGCGAACTTCTAAATTTCGCTTCTCCTCACACGATTTTTCGCCTTCACTGTAAAAAAAGATCGATAAATCGATAGTTTGATGGACAGACACAAGTTTATCTGACTGTGTTCAAACTAGACTGGTGGATTGATTGACTTAGATGCTACGAGCAGACAAGTACAAACAAAGACATATCGAAATGACGCAGACTGTACTATATCACTGGACTGTTATGCCCTCATTTAAAAAAAGAGCCGAAAATGAGTATTTTGATATAAACGTTAATGTCTTGTAGTATATGTAGTTTTGCAGTTATTTTTCTTCTAAAATACTTTTTGTGATGGAACGCAGTTTTATGATGCCAAGGAAAATTGAGCGAGTTGTCGTACGACGTAACTTTATCGTTGGCTATATTGTCTACTACAACATCGTCTTTCAGCGAAGCAAAATGTTAGGTTATTAACCTTATCTGTTCAAACCTGAATACTCTAACGACCAGGAAATCTACTGGGTTGAAGAAATGTATACAATTAAGTCTGTTGACACGTATTGAGTCCTGTCGCATTGATTATACAGACTGGTGCATATGCGGCTAAAATGTGTACGAAAGAACTAGATGAAGACAATAATAACATTTTCTTGAACGCCTAGTATCTCTCGTTGTCAGTGTATTCAGGTTTGGACAGAAACCACGTCCACTTCATAAAGTTTGTGTCCTTGTTTGATTTAATATTTGCATTTTATAACGATTAGAAACAAGAAGATGCGATTTTTATAACGATTAGAAACAAGAAGACAAGAGACATGCAATGAGATTGAGACGAGGGAACAGAGGATGGGTGGTGTTGTTGTTGTGTGGGTATTCTGGGTGTTTGGAAGAAGAATCGGATGGCGGACCAGAAGTAGTATTAGTTGTGGCCACCAGACTTGTGTCGGCCATTTTGGAACCACAGCTACCACCAATGCTTGTTCTTGCTCTATTGTAAAATTCTAGATATAAGACAAAAGGGTGGAAAAACATAAGCCAAATACGGTTTCCATGATAAGTGAAAGCGTTAATAGCAATTTCTCCAGGATCTGGTTGATATGACACGTAAGGTTTAATTTGAAAATTTAATCTCGAAGCGAAGAGATCAGTATTGGGGAAAACACCCAATTTTAACATTGCTTTATTGAAAACAGACTTATCAAGAGCCCATTCAGTACTAGTGTCAAAGGTTCTTGATTGTTGATCAGCCTCAACAGTATGGATACCAGGGATGTGCACAGCAGTTAGCCAAGTATTTTGCTCCTCACGCCACAGCCAGATGTCCTTAACAAGCTTATTGCAAGCGTCGCTTTTATTTGTTCCCATATGGTTAATATCCGAAACAGCGGTGACGTTATCCACTATAACTTTAACATGCTTACCCGGGATGTGGGAATCAAAGGATTTTAATGATAAAAATACAGCTAATATTTCTAATTGATATGATTAGTTGCTTCAAGATATGACCACGGCCCACCCTGTTGAGGACGCATCTTTTGTTAAAGTAATTTGTGGTTCACCATATCTCACGACATTATAACTAGTTACCGCGGAGTTAATCCACCATAACAATTCCTGTTTGACCATAACTGATAAGCTCATAGCACTATCAAAGTTTCCATTGCTTCGCCTAAGTGAATCTGATTTATTATGTTCAAGATTGCGAAAATAGAGTGGGCCGAACATTACTCCTGGGAAAGTTGATATCAGATATCCAATTACTTGAGAAACTGTACGAATTGTTGCATTGGAAGAATGATGCAAATTTGAACATATGTCGGTTACTTTCTGTATCTTATCTGGAGTCATAAAAACACGCATCAGTACTGAGTCTAGTATAAACCCTAAAAATGTTATGCTGAGTTGGTATGAGCACGAGTTTCGTAGGGTGAATTAGAAATCCTAAAGTGTAAAGTAAGTTGTGTCTAAAATATTTTGCGAACAATTGTTGTAGTCATCGCCTTGAAGATACGAATCGTCAATATATGGCGATGAAACATGGCCTAAGGGTCTTAAGGTCGAATAGACGAATTATTTTTAATAATTTATTTTTAATTTATTTTTAATAAAGATTTTTAATAATTTAGTAAATTTGCGAGGACAAAAGGCAAGCCCATTTGGGAAGCAAGTAAAGACAAAAAATTTTTGTTCCCACTGAAACTTCAAGTATTTCTGGTGGGTCTTAGCATTAGGAACCGAATAATCCCGGAGCGAACACGAAAAGAACGAAGCGCTTCAAAAGAAAAAGTTTTATTGTATGTTTGCAATCATATCTTTTATATTGGTTTGCATTAATAGTTTAATATATTATTGTTGTTGTTATTCACATTCCCACATAATTCTCTATGGAAGTTCTCATTTTATATAACATGAACTGTTCAGTATATACTATATATTTTATAGTCTCATGAAATAGGTATATTATCTGAACTGTGAATGATTTTTTTTGAGATAATACATATTCGGATTCAGAAATTTTGAGACAGGGTTGTCCTATTTAGTTAGGAATAGAACAATAGTTGACATGAGTGTATGGGTTAGCAATCAAAATACCTAATGTAATTTATATGGTGGTTAACTGACAAACAAATAACAACAAGCTGAACCGGTCAACCTAGGCTAGGTCACCCATGTTAACCAGCTTCTACAGTCACAGGCTAAGCCTGTATGCGGTTGGTACATTCTGCTTTAAATATGGTCAGTTGACAGTCCTAATAATTGTACCTGTTGCAAGCAAGGTAATGTGACAGCACTAATGTAATAAGAGTGCTTTTAGCAAACTTTGAATACTTTTCACAAATATGACCTCTTCCCATTTGAGCTGAGGGTCTTTGTGCATTGCATGTATTACTAGTTATAACAATGATGTATTTGACCGCCCTTGAACAATGTTATTTGTTCAGAAAAAATTCTTTTTCATTATATTAAAATGAAATATAATCGCTTACCTTCACATTTGTTAATCTAGTGAGAATCTGAGCACTGGTTATTTCTTGTTTGCCCCTCCACGTCGTTTTTGCGTCGTATTGTAGAGGTTTGTCCTCCGCGGATAGGGGCTTCTGTGAAAACCCGACCTATGTCGTTCATTATTTCTTGAATGTGCACACGGGTAAACTGATAACCACTTGCGCTGACCGGTCTTCTCTCTGATGCGACGGCTGTGTTACTTATACGATTTGAAGCTCTGATGGCGGAAAGTTGATTTTGCAGTTCCTCGCCAAATAACTGCGATGACACAGCAGTTTGCGAAGAGCACAATGTGGCGTATTCTCTCTTTAAAAAGGGTTTTAACATTTCTCGACTGCGCAGAGATAATTGGTAATGAGCATGCCCCAAAAGCGCAAGCGCATCGACCTGGCACGTTAGAATTGTTTTCTTTTGTGAGTCGGAATCCCTTAGGTGCTGTTAATCGTCCACAATTTTCAGGGCGATCATATTTAGCCATCTTCTCTTTCAATTTTGTGTCAGACAAACAGTGGGATCAACTTTTCTCAACAATACCAGCCAATTGTGAGGACACAACTCTACTAGTCTTGTCTTCCGACATATATTAGGAGGCCAGTGACTTGAGAATGCTGTCCTCTTCATCAGGTTCATCCATACTGTATGATGTGGCATTATCAGCTTACTCTTTCTCTGACTCGGCAAGCAAGGCATCTACAACGTTTCGATCATCGTCGCTCAAATGAGCAGTGCATTGCCTTTTTGATTTGCTTGCTAAAGAACCTACTACCCGAGAATCTCGTTTGGCAGTAGCAGTAGGTTTCAAATGGCGAATATTAGCTATATCTTCACTCATAGCTTGCATACTACGGGCCAATGAAGCCAGGTTATCATTTAACGAAGTCATAGCTTTAGATAAGACTTGTTTTTCATCCAATGACTTGTCATCTTCATCTAGAGCGATCTGAACTTCTGAATCATTGTAATCGTCTGTCATAATGCAGCGATGTTTATTAGACGTGTGATCTCGACTAAGTTTCGGTTGCAAGTGATCAGGCTAGCTTCGCGCGCATATCTCAAGTGACTCCTTAGCGAAAATAACCAATCACGAAGTAGAATTGCCTTGCTGCACCCTATTACACTATTACACCATTTTTTTTAAGAACAGGCCGCAGCTTCTCATAGAAAATGACGCGGACATGAAATACATTCCAAGTACATGATATAGGTTAGATGTCTGGATTTACAGACGCTCAAAGACAAACCGGCCGAAAATACACACAGACCGGAAACACAAACAAGGGTGACCAGGTAAAAGGACAGAATCAGACGAGCTGGACAGAAACGCGATGATGAAACAGATACAGACAGAAGCAGGCGAATTGGAAATGCTTACATTTTACACAGACGAAGGAGAAATGGAACAGGGAAGATGGAGACAAAGATCAGATCAGATAGACAAGCTCAGACAAGATAAACAAGAAAAACAAGTTGAGTCAATTAGACCATCCCAGAACCAAGAAAGGTAGATCAAGAGTATGAACAGACGAACATATTTTCGGCAGGCATACCGTTGGTCTTGTTCTTTTATGTTTTCGGGTTGGCTGATGTAAACCCAATAGACGCACGTGAGGTTGAAGATCACGATGACAATAAGAGGGACACACTTCTTCGACCTCATAATCTGTTGGTGCTGCGGATTTTGTTTACCTGTAAAGTACAATATCTTGCTAGTAATATATTCTAATGTAGTGATATAGCCTTGTGAAAATTTATCCTAGTCTTTCCTGAACAGAAGTGCTCAACGATTGATAATATCTAACATAACCTTTCTTCCTAAAATAACTCGAATACCTTTAAATGATAAAAAGACTCAAAATTTCAAAGACTTCAATTGACAAAATATAAATTGTTGTACTAAACCAAACAATGACAACCCATAATTCAAATTTTTTTGAAAATATTTCGTTTCGTCGAGGCACAGTGATTTGATTATCCTATTCGGCGTCAAATGTCTTATACAAGAGTTGGAAAAACTGTCGATGATAATATATACAAGAAACTGTTTCATATTGATGGTGGTACACGTTTTCAAGATTGGACGAGAATAAACAAAACGGAAAAGGGGTTCTTTGCTGAAAGTTTAAGCTTGATGTCGTCTTTGGCAGAATCGATGACTTTGAAGCAGTTAAGAGAGTTTCGCAATTGGGTGACGCTGTTAAATGATTGGAAATGCGCGATTTTTTGTCGTTGTCGCTATGCTTTTCATTCACGAAAA
The DNA here is from genome assembly GCA_900177555.1 of Renilla reniformis. Classification (NCBI taxonomy): domain Eukaryota; kingdom Metazoa; phylum Cnidaria; class Anthozoa; order Scleralcyonacea; family Renillidae; genus Renilla; species Renilla reniformis. Next base: position 8,356 of record FXAL01026254.1, read on the forward strand.
GATAACTTGCAAACTCGTTCATGGCGTGTGCCATTCTCGTGGAGGGAATATGACGTCATTACATTCATAGTATATTTCGCATATGTTATAATTGTTTATTCAAGCAGGCTTTTTGGCTAATGAGTATTGCGCGAATTATGTTGCCTTGATCACCATAGACCGGGCATGACGTACTGGATTCATCAATTGTCGCTCTCAGTCCACATTGGTCTGACCAGCAGTATTATTGGGTCACTATAGATTTTATCTGCATAATGAATAAATACTTTAAATGTCAGCTCTTAATGTTCACACATAGCCAATCAGTGAGCAAGAAAATCAAAAGACAAGCTGCGACTTGCGACCGAACCACTGTCTGTAGTTTAACAAATGGAGGACGGTTTTGCAATGGTTTGGATGTGGTGTGGCGCACCATGTTTTCGAATAGACCAAGAATTTGAAGCATAGATAATTGACACGATGAATTGTAACAGCCGACAAATTTTCGAAAGATGTATCTATGGTATATTGTATATATATGGTATACTTTATCTCAAAAAATAGTGCTTTAAACAAGCGAACGTAAATATATGACCAATGGGGGCACATGGCTCCGGTTCTTCGAAGCGCGTTTAGCTTGGACGTCGTATCAGCAAATATTTAAAAACATTTAAAAACATCTTGTGAATAAATTTTTAAAGGGGCAAGCAACCCAAAAGCGGGATGACCAAATAGTATATTAGCATGGACTATAGCTGGTTTGGAGTAACCACGAAATGGAACAGAACGACTCGAACAATGAGATGTAGTTATTCATTATGCAGATTATTTCTATAGCAGCTAATGCGATAATAATACTGATCGACCAATGTGGACTGAGTGCAATAATTGATGAATCTATTGCGTCATAGTATTATGGTAACGTCAAATCAGCAAGGCAACATTATTGGCTCAGTACTAGTGGGCAAACAGCTTGCTTGAATAAACAACAATTCCATATCCGCAATATACCGTTAATATAATAACGTCATATCCCTGAGATATATATGAGAACGGCACACGCCACGATTGAGTCTGCAAGTTATCTTTTCGTGAATCAAAGAGCATAGCGACAGCAACAAAAAACTCGCACATTTCCAAACATTTAACAGCGCCACCCAATTGAAAAACACATTTCCCTCTTGAATGCTTTAAAATCATCGATTCTGTCAATGACAACATCAAGCTGAAACCTCAAAGAACATTTCCACATTAAAATAATTTTCGTTTTGTGTATCTGTGTATTCTTATTCAGTCGTGAAAACGTGTACAACCGTCTATATCAAATAGTTTCAGTGTATAGTGTATCATCGACTTTCACAGATTTTTCCAACTTTTGTATAGTTGTCAACGCTTTTCGAATATATCAAGAGAATAATTTTATTTTGTTTCCTTGTTTGTAACGAATTATTTTCTCTATGAGAAACTAGAAATTATTTATCTTTGCATACCATAGATATAAAATGTTGGCAATTCATATATATGGCATTGAGCGAGAGTTTCTGCTTTGCATTTATTACAAGCTGTTAATGTGGGGAACTCCTATTATTCTGAAATGTCATGTCCTACAATGCTTTTTATGCCAGAACAATTCAACATGCTATGTTGAACACACAATCATTGTCATTTCCCGTTTGCAGCAAATTTGCAGCACAATTGTTATCAGAAGGCTCGAATACTCCGGGCGGAACTGTTTCATCATTTAAAAAACGGCATTTTAACGATTATTCTTATTTCCCGCAACAAGAGATTGATCTTGTCCATGTTATTGAGGGGACGTTTTTGTAAAAGTTTTAAAATTTGGTCTGCTTGAAATGTTTCCCAATTTGTGCATAAATTTACTTGTCCAATATTATCATACATGGGACGGAGATTCATCGACCCAATGGCGGAGCAAACGTGGATGTCTTGTTCTTGGTTTGGTGCTTTGGTCCTTCTTGGAACCTTCTTTTAACTTCGAACAAGAAGATTTATTGAAGTCCGTTGTTGCATTTGTCGCGTCGTTTTACTTTTGGATATTGATTACCCAAACAAACTTATTGGAGAATTTAAGATATTCCCATGAATGTTCCAATGAACACGTTACGGTGCGATCCATTCCGTTTTTTAGTTTTTCAAGTGATCATTAGTAAATTTCTTGTATAGATTATTCAAGTGATTCAAGATAGCAAGACTCGTTGGCATAAAATAACGTGATGGATATTTTCCTCTATTTAAATAACACATAAGCATAACTCTGATAATCGCTAAACGAATTCTAAATTTGCCACAAAACAGTTCGAGTATTGATGCATTGGACCTCTCTCTTATATAT
>FXAL01026636.1:0-10253 GCA_900177555.1 Renilla reniformis
GTAATGCAACCATCAGAACCTGTAGAGACAATTATAGATGAAAAGATGCTAACGCCAAGAAGGTCGCGCTCGTTCGTTAAGCCGACGACGTTATTCAATTCGAATCTGGCAGGAATAAGAGAAAATACAAATCCCCCATCTGAAGACGTACAGACCGATGACGCCATTGTGCTTATGTGCGGGGAGAACGTGACTTGTTTTCCAGAGAAAAATGACGATTCGTGTACAAAGGACATGGAAACCGATGTTGTAATTGAAAAAGGAGCAATTAAGGACAAATTAATAGACCTACCAACTGATATGACAAAGGTCGAGGAAGATATTGCTTGTGCAGTGGATGAAAGATGTGACGAAAGTTTGTTGGGGGAAATTGATCCGATTGTCCAAAATGTAGGTAACCTCGTAAGTCTTGAAACGAAACAACTGGCGCGGCTACCATTGACTGCTTTGTTTACCTGCCACGAACAATTAACAAACGTCCTTTCAAATATCATGTCGGCGATAAAATCCAAGTCAGAACTGAATGAGATAGACTCGGCCGTGCTGAAAGATTAACGTTGTTATATTCTGTATTTATAGTTTTTATGTCGTGAACGTTTTTTGCTTGAACTTGTTTTAAAAAGAATTTTATAAATATTCGTTGATTCATTCAATGTGCAATAAAATAGGCAGAAGCATAAACCACGCATTTGTATATACCTAAATGCCATTGCGTCACAAACCCAAAGGTGTCATTGAGTCACAAACCGAATGTGTCGTTGAGTCGCAATGACAAATCATCGTCACGTCTGCATTGTGTTTTTGCCGAATCCGCATTCCAATAGGGATTCTCAAATTCCGCTATTGTTCAAGTCACGCTTAGCTAAATTTTATTCAACATTGCTATTGGCTAGCTGGGGGGAATGACAATGAACATGTGACGATGAAGGACTCTAATTCTGAATAAACTCGACAACAACATTGAACATCGGGTATATTTGTATTTATGATGAATTTCCTTACCATCTCATTCTATTAACTGTGATCAATTCAATTGTCTTGAGATACGAACCAAAATGGCTGTATACAATAGCTAAAACAATAAATGGATCCACCCTGCTGATAGATAATCGATGCCTTGAGAACAAAAGATATACACTTGACAAATCATGTTAAGCAGAAATCGATGCGTTGATCAGATCAAAGTTAAACATTTCTCTGCGTTACATATTTGTATCTTTAATGTGTTGTGGCTCTCGTTATATCAGCCTTGTATTTTGGCATACTTCTCGTTCATGTGATATGTTCAAATAACCAAAATTAGATATTGGGTTCAAAATGACATTGAATTTATTTCAACGGTACGTTGTCGCAGCGAATGCAACTGTACGGGAGAGATGTTCACAAACATATGGACGAATACCAGGTGAGATATTCTCATATACTTTGTATTCGCAAAATCATACCCGTTTAAAATATAATCCCAAAATATATTCGATATAATTGTTCACTCGGTACGGTGAAGTGAGCACGCATAGTAAAGAGGCAACTCCCTTGGGGACTGGGAACAACACGGGCGAATTTTGCGGCGATAAATCTTGCATGATAAACCTTGTAATAATTGTAAACTAGCAATTTCGAGGCGATATCGCCGCTGACATATTATGAACGACTGAATATAACTTGGTTGCGTGCACAGCGACAAAAATCTTTCTAATAACAATTTAGCCAATCACAGACCAAGGAAATGATTCGCGCAGGTTTGATCAAGTTCCTTTTGTTTCAAATCCAGGGAGGGATTTCTTGATGGAATAATTCCGAGGAGCGTTTCGCAGCCTCCATTTCTGGCAACCTGATGCCACGCAATGAGGCGAAAGGAAAGAAAACTTATTTACATTGGTTGCTTCGCTTTGGTTACATTTGGTTGCAAGTGTTCAGCTTGTTTTTTTATTTAAAAGTAATTAACATATTTCTCTTGCCTACTCCAGCCTACTATATTGCACGAAAAAAGTGACACTTTCCTAGTCGATGTTTCTCATGCATATCTATGAAAATAAATGATCGTTCTGCGAATTATCATTGAAAGCATCGCTCCGAGGGACCCAACGAAGGAAAAAAGTTCCCATAGGCTTGTTGATTGAACGTCATGGCTATTAGCTTTAACGATTGATTTTTCTTTGAAGCTGCTCGAATTGCTGCAAACAAAGTTTATCAAAGCGCAGTTTCCATGATTGAGTGACATCCGTATCACACTAGACACGAAGATGAAAAAAACGAAAAACGATTTTCTATCGTGATGTGTTTAGCACTGGAATGCAGTGTTTCCAAATTCTAACCTATCTGGTCGCCATTTTGAATCGTTTATAGAGGACATGAAGTAGAACAATTAATCTGAAATGTACTTATTCCACTAAGCCAGCCAAGAAAAATACAACAGACGTTGGATATATTACAAACAAAAAATGAAAACGGTCATGATATTTTCTCACAGACAGGAATCCTGTAACAGTATATCATACCAATCGACAGAAATAATTTGTTCTTTGTAAAATGTGTCTACGGGGGCTTGGCATATTTATAACCATAAACAGGGTGTAGGCGCCTACAATGGTTTTGAAACGTGGATTACTATGATACGATATGCGCCAACGGTGACACACGAACACTTCCGTTTCAGGCGGAGTCGGACGTGTAAAAAAACGGCCAAAACGAATGGACTGGTTGTTCTGCGGTCTTCGTTTTTACAATAATGACTTTCGTGAGCAATAAAACCGCTTTGTAGGACGCGTTGCAAAGTTCACCGTGCCGTCAGGAAAGAGTTAATTGCACTGACAACAATTGAAATCATTAACTTACTCTTGGATTGAAAGAACGTTTGTTTGATAAACACAATCATGATGTTGATGTGTTTATCTTCGATTACCTTGGTTATAACTTTTCCAGGTATTTCCACAATTAATTTTTCGTAGTTTTTGTTCAAAAAAGGTTTCACCGTATAGCTCCTCGATTTTCATGTTCTTCACATGATATGAAGTACTTCCACTGAAAATATCGTTCATTTACTTTCATCACACACCCTACATAGGTAACTCACATCCACTTTCGAACCATACCATACATTACAACAATCTGCGAATCATCAAAATAACGTTTAGATTTGCAAATAAATTTTCCTTTAAAACACGATTGAAATACGTTGATTGTTATACAAGTTATCAAATATAGCTAGTCTTGTTATTGTAAAAATAGACCATTAAAATAGTTACCTATAATGCAAAATTGTCATAGATAATTACAAAAAGCGATAAGAATGTAATTAAGAATAATATCTGGGTAAAATAGTCAAATCAACTTTTGATGCTTAAACTTTTCATTCGATGCTAACTGTCAGTCAAAGTTTGATTACAGTTAAGGATTGTTTACTTAGTTGTGGTCATTGTTCTTGGTTCCGAATATTACGCTATTCCAAATTTGGTCGAAAAAGAAATCGAGATATAACATATTCATTCGAGTCTCGGTACTCAACAATTACTATTAAGAAATATACGTGTTTATTAAATAGAATTAACAATTGTTATCATATAATTTTTGCGCGCGTCTGCTGAAGTATGTATATTTCACAAACACTCCATGTCAAGTATCACAAAAAGAGTAAATCTTCGATTTGACGCTCCTTAATTCCGCCTACGTTGACGCTGCAATGCATTCTGGACTAACAACCTCTCATTGGTCTATTTACCTCATGGGGCCTGTCAGTCAAACGAGTAAAAGTCCTGGTACGAGCGACTACGAAATTTTGCGGAGAGACTGAAAAAATAGCGACTTGTTGAGGAACTTACGATCCTAACTCGCGCACTAAACTGATCCCCTGTTACAACACGTTTGGTTAATTTGATTCTCGTTTTTCTCGTAATTTGTATTCTAAATCAAACCAAATTAGGATGTTTGTTTCCCAATATTTCAGAAATGAATTGAAAAACTGATTGAAATCGTCAGCATTCAATATTTATGTGAGAAAATGGTCAATGGAAAATCAACATCTATTCTATATTTCTTGCGACTGTGGAAACAAGGATAGTTTCAACCTTTCAAACTCGAATATAAAATAAAACCCCGGTGAATCAGTGTTTTGCTTAGTTGGTGATATTTGTGTGGGGAAAAAAACGCTGAAACTTGGAAGGGTATTTTATAATAACTACGTGAAAAAAATGATCGTCTTCAACGCTCGCAACGGTCACTCGGTGTCAGATAATTTTTATTTGTTATTTTAACCAATCAGGTGAGAGCTTCCGAGCGCTACAGTAATGCTGCAAAAAACGCTAAAAACATTCGGATTTGCATAATACAGCAAGAGGCAAACATATATAAATCTAGTGTCCCCCGATATCTATAAGATTCCGTCGTCCGAACATTCAAGTTCGATTCATTCAAAAGGTGATAAGCGATAATTCATTCTTCAAATATCTAATATGCCAAACTATATCACTTTCAACCTCTTGTTCACTCCCAGTTTGACTCCCAGCTAAGAAATAACTCGCTTGCTTGAAGCTCGCTTGCTGTAGCAACAATAATAGATTAATAATAAAAGACCTACAGACTCTTCAATAAACTACAAAAACAATCGAAAGAGCAGGACATTAGATGTCTTCACCTTACATGATTATTATAGAGTTCAATGATTGAACACAAACAAATTAGCGGAATTAGCGTGCGATGGAGCATAATTTATGTTCGTGTTACATCCGATTCCACTCAACTCGGATGATGATAACGGCCAGTTGCGTTAGAACAGAAAAAAACGGCGTTATTGTTTGCGAAGCACGTGTTTCTATAACGGGTTCATATATGGCATTCCACAGATTAGCAGGCGGATGTGTCAATTACATTATCGGTGTCATATAGAAGCCGTTTTCAATAGTATGCCCGTGCAAACGACTCCAGAAAGTGTCATTACATTGGTAAGAAATGGATAGAATATTCTTTACCGGTTGATGTATAGCGAATGTGTGGGATGTTTGCCTGTAACTATGTTACCGAGGTTATCAACAACCTGACTAACTTTTCCAACGTTACTTCCCCACTTATGAATAATGATATATAGAGAATAAATACACAAACGCATTCGATGGAGAAAGGTGCCACGTGTGGGCGCTATTTTATTGACGTACCGACGACTACCGACGTATACAATAATCAAAACATTTTGCAAAGAACTGCAAAGAACTGCAGCACTGGGAGGCCAGGAAAAACCCCGACATGCGAGTACACCTGGGTCGAGCCAAGATGTTGCAGCGCCCACGACGAGGCAAACCATTACTGCAAAATTCAAAATTCAATTCAAAACAATCAATAAATACATAAAAAAATCAGTTTCTGTGTGTACGTAGCATCCGAGAAGAACTTTCGAGCACTGCACTTTTATACCAACAGGATAACAATTATCATAACGATATGCTAAAACGCATAATTATATACATTAACCGTGTAGAAAAATATACTCTACTAATGCTGCGCAAACGTAGAGAATAAACTACTAGCTGCAGTTATTACTTGGGTTATTTTGGGGCGATTCACAATTTTGATTAGTTGAAATGTGGTCTTCACAGTTTTATCCGGAACGAAAATTGACATGCGTATTACTTTTTTTCTATTTTCCCCAAGAAAATTGACCTATGTTGGCGTCACCCGGCCAAAGTGGAAAGAGCCTATGAAGATGGTATTTTCGAAGTCTGAGATATCTTGTGATTCATTTTGAAATCAAAGAACTTTGAGCACGTCATATGCCGCACCCAGCTTATGTATTTTTACAAAGCCACGGCGGGTACGTTATTGCGTTGACCACTCCGATGTTATTTCGACTAAACAGAGATTTGAACCTGGATTCCACCACTCGCAATTCATAGCACGGGTATAATACGTTCAAGAGACGGCAAAACGATTTCAGTCTTGACAACTGCTACGTCAAGTAAAACTACCTGACATTTTAAACGTACTCTACATCTGCTAAGTGCAAATGTCCTCAGTGCAAATGTACCGTTTTAGAAGATGACAAAACGGTGGAAACCTTGACGACTGGCGAAAACGTTTTATCATCTGTTAAATGTATACTTGCTGTAAATGTATACGCGCTGCATGATGCGACTTGGGGAAAAAAGGCCTTAAGCCTTTTCTACAAGTCGCAATTCATAGCGCGAATGTAGGTTTAACATGACGAAATGGTTAGAGCCTTAACGGCTGGCAGAAACAATAATAAGTGAACTTGTTTGAAACAATGAAATCGCTTTTTGACCGTTATGTCGTCTGCTAAACGTATACACACGCTACCTAATGCGAGTAGTGGAAATGAGGCCTCAGATTTGTCTGTCAGTCCGACTAGGAGGCTTGTTTGTGCGTGGCCTGGATTGAGAAACTCGTTTGTGTTTATGATACGAAGGAATAATCAACATTGCGTTTACGAATAAAGAAATAATTTGAACAACTATAGAATTCTATTATGGAAATAAAATGTTAACTTAATAAGTCTTTTATTAATTTGTTATCCTGTTTAATTCATAGTCTTTAATTGGAGTTGGTTCTTGTTCAAAACATTTCCATTGCCCGTGCTTTTAACTTCTACAATGCCGAAATATAAACTCGCATCTTTATTGCTGTGGCAACGCTGCGTTCCAGTAGAAATTTTTGATGTTTTCAATCTGAAAGGCACAAATATGAGAATAACGGAGAGATTTTTGACGTACTTCGGAGAAATTTTCGAGAAATACTACAAGATATTTTCTGGGTTTTCAGTCAGTCAGTCATCGAGCAATTTTGACCCTCGAGCTCGTCACCCAACCATCGATATACCTAAGACTTTAATACCAGGAAATTAGCTATAGTTCAAACTAAAAACGTTTCTTCGGGAGCGAAGGTGAACGGGTTTGGAAACTGTAATTATTGCTTTTTTTAGCTTTTTTGCTTTGGGAATGAACGAAAACATTCTAGATGAATAGTGCGGAATTATACGCACCATTTGCATATATTTTTGGCAAATTACAGTTAATGACGTGCCCTCTTGAGTTTATGAAAAGAAATTCCCACCTTGGAATAGTTAAACACGACAATCAACAGGACTGTACGTACAAGCAAAACAAGAGCTCAGGGAATTCAAGTGGATTATGTGGTTGACCTTCGTTTTGTTGGTTCTTATAAACCAACCGTATTTTGTTGCAGGCCATGATAACTTCCTCGGTGGTTTCATAAGCTGGACTCCGACCAGCAGTACTCCGTCGGGAAATTCGACCGAGGTATTACTTCTCGATTTTTTTAACCTTAGTCCTGTTTGAATTTTGAGAACCAGGTACCTACATCTGGTTTACATCCCGATCAAAAAAGATTAACAAAATCTCACTTGACTTACCCGATGCCAGAATTCAGAGTCACGTAGGCAGTTACATATATGCATAGACTTACAGAGAGATGAAAATGCGTGAAAATGCGTCAATCGCACGCATAAATTTAGACTGCAGTCGATGAAAATTAGCGTTGATAGGAGCGAAACCTTAGGAGAGAAACATCACAGGATCGGCCAGTTGCTTTTTTGTGCCGTAGGTATGTTTATACTTACAGCTACGTAGTACGTTGCGTTTTTGACGATATACACTTGAAAAGCGCTCAAACGATCAAACAATGCTTTTAGCATGATGTGTATACTATGAAATACAAAATTGAGCATGATAAAAAACGTGTTGTCCAGGACTGTGGGAATATCGAAATGCGAAATGTGAAAGCATTGTGAACCTGCACTGGTTTACTCATGAATATCGAGATAGATTTCTTCAAAGCGCCTTATATTCAAAGTTGGAAGATTGGATGTTGTCATTTCTTGAACTATGGCTGAAGAACGCAATCGTATTAAGCGAATTACGTTTACGTAGGTATATTTTAAGTAAATTGATGAGATGTTTGATAATTAGTTTTAAGTTTGACTTACGGATTTCTAAAATACAGTCTTCGATAGCTATTCCCTAACCAACCATTCAAAAACCGTTTGGTTGTTCAAAACCTCGATTAGCTACTCTCTATTCCTGGATTAGTGAAAAATTCTCAAACAAAATTCTGGAGAATGCCTTATCAAAACTTTTCCGTGTTTTGACAAAATGAATATGTGCATATGTGATGTGGTTTTACACAGTTAATAAAACAGTGGATTAATTTTTAATCCTGGGTTAGCACTAAAATTCCTTTGGACAACTGAGCCTTGGTGTTTAACCTTCTCGATTACAAACTACCGAATCTTCGTGTTGCATGCACACATTTCCGTTCAAAGCTCATCGAGAACAGTGATAAAGAAATATCTGAAAAGTATGAATTCATAGCATTGTAAACATTAGCCACACCACAATTTCTTTGTGTATTTCTCCGCGAATCAAATGCAAAACGGCGACGAAAACAAGGTCTATTCGTTATTCATTTATGTTGGTTAATTTTCATACTTTTGAATAATCATTCACGGATTCCATTGGGCACGGGATTTTGAAAACTTTTATACCATTAATCGAAAACCAAATATTGTTAAGCTATCGTGTTGGCCATTGAACAATTGTAGAATACCCGTCCACTTCTCAACGTTCACTTTCCGTTAGTAATATCCAAACAAATCACAAATATTGTTATTGCGTTAGTTTAGTTTTATTTAAATAAAAGGTTTTGAAGAACGAGGCAATCATATTAGACGTATTTTAAGTAAATTGACAAGATGTTTGATAACTAGTAGGGCTAATTGGTTACAAAATGGACGGGTTTTCAACAATTTAGCTCCATTGTTTGAAAATAAGCAAAAAAACAACCAATGTTTAGTATGTACATCAAGGTATAGCTACATATATAATTGTAACAAAACACGGCAAACTAAGTACAAGTACTTGGTTAATATACCATGCTATGTGACATCTTTGACGTTTTAGCTTATGAACATATATGAAATAGGTAATCGTTGTGCAGTACCTAATTGTCAGATTACCATGATGTTACTCGTGGCAGTTAAATCCGACTGTATGAGCTGTCGTCAAACATGTACCCCCAGTTCCAATCTGTATTGAATTGTAGCTAACACTTCTGTTATAATAACTTTTTTATAATAACACTTTGTAGCTGTAACAGTGGGGCAAATAATAGTGGAAATTTTGGGTTCAAAACTTTACGCTCCGACAATGACTTCATTCGCCACCAAAACTAGGAAAATTAGACGGCAGATGAGTTGTCACATCTCATGAAAAGACTCGGTGTACAGAATATACACATTGGTATATTTTTTATGTATGAATGCTGTTACGCATGGATTAGACAACTTGCGTGCAAGACAAGCTTTTCAGGGATTGTTATAGCAATTTGTCATCGATCTCAATCGGAATCTTTGCTTCAGGTTCTGAACTGCATATTTATAGAATTATGAAGGTGCGAAACAAATTTCACACATAATTAGTTATAATACACTAATTTCATGTGTTGAAACAGCTCATCACGCCACTGCTTGTCACAATTTGCGTTCTTATGTGGGAAGAAATAGGACTTGGGAATGACTTCATTTGTTTCTATCTTATTCAATTGCATATTGATATATATCGTAAAACGATAAGTTGGTTTAAACGGAATTCGAGATTGATTGTTATCAAACAGTTAAACAATATTTGTATACTCCATTAGCAATGTAATGTGTTTATATGCAATTAATTATTGGCAATGTGCAATGTTTACACGTAACAGGACGCTAGTTGCCGCGAAAGAGCGTCCCGAGACACACGCAACACGATAATAAGATACCAATACTGAGCTACTGTATTCTGAGCCAGTTATAGATTACACTGCTTTTATCTGTTGTTGGTCTTAAAAAACCCTAGTACAAGGTGATGATAAGTGTATTTTATGTTGGATTTTGTGTAAAAATGTCCTGCAGGCCGGAATATACATGCATAGTCGGCACGCGTATATTTGTTTATACACGTCGTAATTAGGCGACAAATTGGTCTCTATCGAGCAATAAAAGTAGGCGTTATGGCACTAATGAATCGGCGGCAATATACACATTGAAAAAGAGAGAAGGTGCAAATTTGACAAGGCAACAATAGCATATATATGTATTGTCACACAGATGTAGTAAACCTTAAGTTATTATCACATGAACCCTTGAAATTCATGTTCGATCATTCGATTTTTAAAAAAAATAATGTAATGGATCACTAGATCATTACGTCCCATCTCACTTTTTAATGTTGTTGAATGTTATTGAGATTATGATT